>VMDO01006827.1:0-58893 GCA_007922755.1 Pedetes capensis
AACAACAACAACAATGTTTGATAGTGCTTCTCTGCTATTCATAGGGTTCTCAATGGTTAATTTTTTGGGGAATGGGCTGTTGGGTCTTTTTCCTTTGTTAGGGGCCTGTTGAGTCGATGTCCGACTCATAGTGACCATATGTACAACAGACCAAACACTATTGTGCTTCTCTGCTATTCATAGGGTTTTCAATGGCAGATTGTTTTTCAGGAGGGGGTTGCCAGGTCCTTCTCTCAAGCCCCCAGCACCTAGTGTTCCCAAGTGGTCTCCCATCCAAGTACTAGCCAAGCCTGACCCTGCTTAGCTTCCAAGATCTGATGCCACAGTGGTACGGCTGTCTGTCTTAGTCTGCAAGCTCAGCGGAAACCTGTCCACCATGGGTGTTCCTACTGGTATCTGAAATATGGATAGCATAGCTTTCAGCGTCACAGCAACACGCAAGCCCCCATAGCACGATAAGCTGACAGACGTGCAGGAGCACACAAACCCAGTCCCCCACTACAAATTATACAGCCAAGTTTCTGGTATTTGGGGAAATCGCAGGGGTCAGCATATCCAGAGTGTGATGGATAAGCTTCAACCTGGGAAAACCGCCTTCATGATTGTGGTATCTCCCATACCAGGGAATGTGGCCAGGGATAGTGGGACTCATTGTTCTCATAGAGTTTAGTGGGGGATAATTTAAATGGCGAGTCATGCACTGAAGGAAATGACAGGGGGACTGTGTACTGGGCAAGTGTGGGAGAATTGAGACAGGCTGCATTTCGTTGGATTGAGGGGTCATGGGAGCTCTGAGGAGGGGACATTTGAGTTGAGACCTGAGAGGGGAAGGAACTGGACTCTGGTGGAGGGGTTAGGGGAGCGTGCACAGGGGCATCCAGGCAGAGGGAGTGGAAAAGCAAAGAGCTTGGTGTGTTCCAGGAACAGGAAGCAGACCACAAAGAGTGTGGTGTTGAGGAGGAGGGAGGCAGGGCCTGGTGTCCAGCAGGGTGCCCTCGATGGCAGGGTTGGTGACCATAATGAACACATCCACTCAAGCGTTATACATTTTTACCTTCTAATGAGGGCTTGATAGGAGCACAACCTGTGCTAAATGAGTAAACATGAAATGCACTCAGAACAGTGAACAGCTTTTCATCCACTGACCCCTCTGTACCAAGCTCAGTGGCAGATAACAGAAAACATAAATGTGTCAGGCTCAACATCAGGATTCAAACTGTCTTGTTAAAGGAATAAGAGGCAGTTCCTGCATTCATGACAGATCCCAATGCCCATCTTTCTGCCTTGCCATGAACCTTCCTTTCTCAAGGTCACTTATGTTCTAGTTGTCTATTACCACATGACAAATCACTTTGCAACTCAAAACAGCATCTATTTTGTCATTTCCCATAATCCTATGGTCAACTGAGCTCAGGTGGGTGGTTCTTCTGCCCTACATGGTGTAGCTGAGGACTCATAGGTACATTTAGCTAGGAGCTCAGTGGGAGATAGGCTATCTAAAATGACTTATCTTTGGGGTCCTTTTCTAGAGTCTTTAATCATTTGGTAGTGTAACACAAGCCATTTTTGGGTTTTGGAGACAGGGTTTCACTGTATAGCCCCGGTGGCCTAGAACTCACAGTCCTCCTGACTCCCAAGTACTGGGATTACAGGCATGTGCCACCACGCCTGACAGACCCAAGCCTCTTTGTGGTATGACACCAGATACAATAAGCAGTATTTAAACAAGACAAACCCTAATGTGCAAGTGGCTATTATGCCTTTGTTTGTATCACATTTACTGATGTTCCATTGGCTAAGGCAAGTCATGTGACCAAACCCTGAGTCACTATGGGAGGAGACTACACAAGGGTGATTGCCAGAAGGCATGGTTCATTGGGGCCTGCCAGGATAACAAATCTTTCCTATCTTGTGATCCAGTATGGCTGCTGGAGCTCAAGCCATTATGCCCTTATACCAGGAATCAGGTAGGAAGAAGGGAAAGAAAGCACAAAAGAGCATGTTTCTAAAGACACGGTCCTAAAAGTCCTGCATATCTTTTATTTTCATTGGCTAGATTTTAATCACATGAACATACCTACCTGGTAGGCAGCCTGGGAACTGCCTAAAACAAACAAACAAACCAAAACCACCTGATGATATACTGCAGGGGAGTGTTACCAAGGATCAAAGAAAACCGGATATGGATAGTGCCTGCTACACTCAGCGTCCCAGCCCCCTCTTAGGATGCAAGCAATGTAATCAGCTCCCTATTTGTTCTCCATTAAGTAAGTATAGATGCCATCTTTTCCCATTCTTTATACACTGGCCAGTATGAAGGGTTTGTTTGTGTGCTTGTTTTTTTTCTTGAGACAGTGTCTCACTTTGTAGCCCACCCTGGCCTTGAACTCAATATCCTGCATCAGCCTCCCGTGTGCTGGGATTACAAGTGTGTGCCACCACACCTAGCATCAGTATGAAGTTTTTGTTGTTGTTGTTTGAGATAGGGTCTCACTATGTATACTAGGCTGGCCTAGAATTTGTTATATAGCCCAGGTTGGCCTTGAACTCATGATCCTTCTTCCTCAGCCTCCTAAGTACTGGGATAACAGATATGCACCACCACACCCAGCTTGGTGAGAAGTTTTACGTGTATTTCTATAGAAAATTCTTAGCACAATGCTTGAAACACAATTTTATAAATGGTAGACATTGTCCCACAAGAAATTGCAGTTATTATTCATAGGTTTGGATATAAAATGTCCTCCCCAGGAGGCTTGTATGTCAAAGGCTTGGTTCCAAGCTGGTGCTATTGAGAGGTGATTGGATCATGAAGATGTTAACTCCATGGATGGATTAATCAATGGATTAGTGGATCCATGGGTTAATCTGATGATGAGTTCATAGCTGGATGGGCTGTTGGACATAAGGTCTAGTTGGAGAAAATGAGTCACTGGCCTGTGTCTTTAGAGGGCATATTTTGTTCTCAGATACTTCCCCTCACTTTTCTTCTGATTCTTGGCCGCCATGAAGTGAGGAGCTCTACTCCACTCCATCCTCTTTGCCATGATATGCTGCCTCACCACAGGCCACAGTGATGCACCAAGCAACCACAGGCTGCAGCCTCTGAAACAATGAGCCAAGACTAAGTCTTTCCTCCTTTAAGTAGATTTTGTCAAGTGTTTTGTAATGGCAACAAAGTGACTAACACACTAATATTAGTATGACAAAATTCTGAGTGCCTCGAGTTGTATTATCTAGTTTGCTTTGGGTGCCAACGGTCAGAGCAGTCCAGCTCCAGAGGCCTCTTACTACAGCTCCCCTTGATGTGGGGTCTGCTACCAACTGCCCCAGTATTGCCAACAGGAAGGAGTGCAGGCCTAGGAGTCAAAAGCAGCTCTGAGCTTCAGCCTCTTGCTCTGCAGTGAGGGTGATCACAGCCTCAGGAAGGGCAGCTGGAGAAATGAAATGAGTGGAGTTGGGGCAGCACTGAGCCTGGTGCCTTGGCACAGCAAGTGCTCATCAGTGGCACCCAGGGCTTAGGAGACCTTGATGAAAGGGGATGACCTATCTCCTGACATCTTCTCAGAAAAGGCAAAGGGAGGAACATGAGATTTCTCTTGGCAGACCTGTGGCTCTGGATGTCAGGCATGCATCAGATTCTCTCGCCTGAATGTGAAAACTCCTTGCTCTTCTGATCATTCCAACAAGGAAAGGAGCTCAGTGATGGGGCAAGGATACAGCAGTGTATGTCATGGGAACATCAGCCCTGCTATGCCCTAGCTGTGTGACCTTGGATGCGTGTCTTCATCTCTCCGACTCTCAGTTTCATCATTTGCCCAATGGATATAACTAGCAGGGGATGAAAAGAAATATTAGTCAAACCATCCGTTTTAAGAACTCTCTCCCTTGGTCCACTTCCTGTGCATTGTAAAGGGGAAGAAACAAAAAAGAAACTAGTGGGTCCAGCCTTGGAGTCACCTTTCCTCCCATAGGGTTCTAAGCCCAAGCCAGCCGGCTGGCGACCTTTTGTCTTGCAGACTGTCTTTCTTAAAAGAAACTGTAATGTGGATAAGTAAAGTAATAGTGGCAGTAATAATTATCTATTGCTGGGAAACACATTGCTCTAAACACTTAATGGCATAAAGCAATAATTTCTTGCATCATGGATTATGTGGGTCAGAAATTTGGAGAGGGTAATGTGGGAAGGGTTTGTCTCCACCATATCTGATTTGTCTCCACCATATCTTAGTTGTAAGAGTCAAGGGCTAGGGTTAGAACCATCTGAAGGCTTGTTCACTCACATGCTAGTTAGCTGATGCTAGCTGTTGGTGGGAACTTGGATTTCTCCACGTGACCCTCCTTGTATGGCATTTCTGTGGGCTTTAGTTTGAACTTCGAGTATGGTGGCTGAGTTTCAAAGGTGGTGGTCCTAAGAGTGAGTGAACTAGGCAGAAGCTGTGCCCTCATTTTGACTAAATCTTGGAAGTCACATAACTTTACTTCTACCGTGTTGTTATTATTGGATGGAACATCACAAGCCCCCACCCATATTCAAGAGGTAGAACATGGAACCCTCAGCTCTCAGTAGCAGCTAGTACAAATAATAATTGCTGTCAAGTGTTGAACACTTATACTATTCATGTACTGTGCAACACTCTTGCTTATTAATTCTCCCACCATCCCTATGAATTACGTGTTATTATGGTTCTTATTTGAGATAAGGACACTCAGGCCCAGTGAAGTTACACTTTCCTAGTGACAAACAATTGGCTCAGTCAGAATTTGAATGTGACTTTATCTAATGTAGGGGTGATAGAGTAAAAAAGGTAATACAAATGGACTTTTGTAAGGATGAAATGAGTTAAGTACAGGTAAAGAGTTGACAGCAGTGCCTGGCACCTAGTAAACGTGGTCTATATGCTTGCTGCTGTTAATATTATCATCATTACCTTAGAGTCATCAGATTGAAACTTCTGTTCTAGGGGAAGGGGCAGGTGTTATGCTATTAATCTTTTAGTTGGTTCTGGAACAGGGGAGCCAACGCAAGGCCCTCGATCCCAACTGCCTCCATTTGGACTTTGGGGAATGGATCAGTTTCGATGCTGTGAACTGGTCCAAAGCCCTATGAACAACTTTTCTGATTTGGGCACCCTGCCCTCCCGTGCTCAGGCCTGGCAGGTCCAAAGTGCTCTTGAGGGCCCCACCTCTCCACACAAAGCTGTCTGCAGCCTTTGATGAGGCCGGCATTGGGCCCTCTCAGGGTCATGGGAGAAAGTTTCATCACAGCTTGGGATGGGTCCATGGGAAGTAACTTGCCCTTGGGGTTTTACAGGAATGCCTGCAGCAAGTCCAGGACTGGTTGAGCCCCCAGACCACTCATGGGGCCCTTCTCACACCATCTCATTGCTTCCCAAATTGCAGATCTTTGCATCCGAGGTTTGGAATCTTGCTGCAAGCATGTACTCTATGCATTATGAGTTACTTAGCCTTTTTCTCTTGAGTTATATCATTTTGTAAACTTAAATAGATTTGTTTTAAAAGGAGGATTGATTGATTGATAGATTGATTCAGAGGGTCTCGGTATGGCCCAGGCTGGCCTCAAACTCAAGATCCTTCTGCCCTTGCCTCCTGAGTGCTGGGATTATGGGCAGATGCCGCCACATTTTTTAAAAATGTGCATTTTTTTAAAAAGTCATAGGCTTTAATGAAAAACAAAAATCACTTGTCCAAAGTAAAGGGTAATTATAAGAATAAATAAAATTAAAATAATACAGTGCTGTTTGATTCCAGCAAGAGGCCAGAGTCTCTGACCTGAAGCTGTGTCTGTCAGTTACAAAGGAAGGTTCCAGGCAGTGAGATGAGGTATCACGGGGTTGCTCCCACTTAACTGACACCCTCTCTATAGATAATGAGGAGTTAAGGACAGGTGACACAGGAAGTAACTTACGCTTTCTGTGACTTAGTTATTTAAATGTAACATAGTACAAGGTGAAATTACCTGCATCCTCACTGGTATGCTGCCCAAACTTTGAGAAATATCCCGCCATCTCCTTTGGTCCAGTATCAGTTCCCTTCTCTTGCAGGCTTTCAAAAAGGCCTGGCAGTTCTACTGGCCAAATGTGTCCAGATTCGAGTTGTTTCTTGTCACCTCCTCCGTTGCTGCTCTGCTCTAAGTCACCATCATCTCGGTCAGGGGAACCTTCTAAGTGAAAAGCACACCCGCTGGCATAGCTTTGATAAGAAAGGCAGATAACAACAAGCTTTGGCAAGGAGGAGGAGAAACTGGGAGCCTCCTACACTGCTGGGGGGATTGCAAAACTTTGTGGACTCTTTGGAAAATGGTCTCGTGGTTCCTCAAAAGGTAGGAATAGAGTTACCCTATCATCCAGAAATGTCACTCCTAGGTCTGTACCTAAGAGAAATTAAAATGTGCATACAGAAACCTACACACCAATGTCCAGAGCAGCAGTGCCCAGAACAGCCCCAGTGCAAACAATCCAAGTTTCCATCAACCAATGAATGAATATTAAACTGTGCTATGTCACAAAATGAAATATTATTTAGCAGTAAAGAGGAATGAACTGCTGATGCATGCTAAGACATGGAGGGACCCTGGAAATATTATATTATCCAGGTATGGTGGGACATGCCTCTAATCACAGCACTAGGGAGGCTGAGGCAGAGAAGATTGACCTGAGTTTGAGGTTAGCCTGGGGTACACAATGAGTTACAGGCCAGCCTGGGCTATGTAGAGAGACCCTGTCTCAAAAATACAAAAAACAAAGCAAGAAAATATTATATTAAATAGGGAAAGCTACATAACAAAGGACCACATGCTGTACGATCGTATTTGTGTGAACTGTTCAGAATATGCAAAGCTATAAGGACAGAAAGGAGATTCATTGGGGTTGACAGGTACTGGGAAGGTGGTAGGGAGATAGGGAATAAGTGACTAGAATGCTGTGGGGTTGATTTTGGGGGTGATGAAATATTCTAAACTGATTGTGCTGATGGTTGCACAGTCAGGGTACCAACTACTATTGAATTGTGCACTTTTAAATGAGCAAGTTGTTTGCTATGTGAATTGTACCTCAATATACTGATTGTTTTATAAAATGGAAGCAGAATGTGCCACTCTGCTTAAATCTCTGCAACAGCTGTCATTGTCACTCAGTATGAAAGTCCTTACTTGGGCTTTCAAGATTTCTGTGTCATCTGCTTACTGGCTGCCCCTTGGTCTCATCTCTGATGCCAGCTCCTTGATGACTCTAAGACCTTTCAACTTTGCACCTGCCTGGGAGCACTGCATTTGGCTTTTTCTTCCTAGAGCACTCCCTTTCTTACCCAGAGGGATGGCTCAGACACTTTCCTCAGGTCTCTGCTTAAGTCAAAGTCCTTGGCCTGAGTGTGGAGGGCTTCCCAGACAGCCACCACGCCATCCCATCACTCTGTTTCCCTGCCTTTTGTCCCTACACTCTCTCCACAACCCTTGTGTCTTTGCCCCTTTTGATGATCATACATTTCACTCACTTGTTAGGAATTTTAACTTTTGGTCTTGTTCATTATCATACATACAGCTTGGTATAGAGTTGATATAGAATAAACATTGATTAAAACAAACAACAAAGTATATGTATGACAATTCCCAAGTTTGCTGATGGGGAAAACCAACCCTTGCATTCAAAGATTAATTCATTCAACATTGACAAGGTACCAACCATAGACCCTACCTGGGCCCCAGTGGTGTTAGGTGGCAAGATCCTGAACAAACTCAGGAAAGTCATAAGACCCAGATTTGATGTGGTAGAAAAACCAGTTCAGATTTTTGCATCAGGGAAGTGAGTCTACCAGAATCTGGAAAGGGTGAATTAGATTTTAGGGATGTAAGGAGACAAAAGGGCTGGGATTTAGCTCAGTTGGTAGAGCGGTGCACTGCAATCTTTGAGGTCCTGAGTTCAATTCCCAGCACGGCAAAAATGGGAGAAGGGCCTGGCAATCCAGTCCCAAGGCAATCCCGAAACAGTCAGCCATTGAAAACCCTATGAGGGTCGCTATGAGTCGGATACCGACTCGATGGCACCTAACAACAACAACATCAACAAGGAGTCAAAAACAATGGAGTTGTTCAAATGTTGTTCTCAATTCTGGCTACACATTGGAATCTACTGGGAGCTTGAAAAACTGCTGATGCCCAGGCTACATCCTAGACACAAAATTGGCCTTATTGAGGCTGTTGCCTAGGAATCAGCATTTTTAAAGCTCCCCAAGGATTCCAATATCCAGCCAGGGTTGAGAACCAGTGTGCTGGAAGTTCAGAAGCGTGCAGGTGGCCCTTGGTAACTGACAGCAGTGAGACTGGGAATCGGCCTCTAGAGTGAGCATATTTAATTGCTAAAAACTCTTAGAATCCTTATGGGGACTTGGGACGTGGAAAAAAAATACTGCTGTTTTACTCTGTCTAATGCTCAGTGTTAATGCTCAGTGTGTTTATTAGGTGTGTCTAATAAACACACCTGTAGGATCTGATTTATCACTGGCTGGGTTCTGATTAGAAGGTTGGATCCACTTGGGTAGTTTCAGGTGATTCAAGCTTGAGCAGCAGGATTTCCCTCCACACACACCGCCACACACAGTCTTGCTGTGTAGTCCACGTTGGCCTTGAACTTGCAATCCTCCTACCCTAGCCTCCCAGTGCTGAGATTACAGTCATGCACCCTTATACCCAGCTCATTTTTATAATTCAGTTTCCTCTGCTTCATCAGATGCCCTTAAGTCCCTATTCTATATGGAGTTTACTGTTGAAAGACATGGGTTTTCTCCCAAATGAAATGCTCTTTACCTTTCTCAAGATAGGCAGAACTAACCCGATGATCTGGCTATCTTAATCAGCTTTAATGTTTAATGGTGTTAATGAGTTTGTTGTTATCGGCTTTGATAGAGCTGCACTTCTGGCTGATGTAGGGAATTATAAGATGCTGTTGCTCCCACACGAATATCCTCCCCCTAAAAGAAAGGCTTTCTAAGTTACAAAATCATCATTTTTAGATTTCATAAAGAGCTGAGGACACTAAAAAGCCAAAAGGAACTACATTTTAAAAAGAAGAGCCAAGATCATCACAAGAAAGAAGAGTCTCCACTGCTTCGAATGCTAGTGCAACTGCCAAGGACTAGGAATTGCCTCTGGTGGGTATGGAGAGGCAGCCACTGTTCCTCGCTGCCCATCAGCTGGAAGGGAGGAGACCCTGCTGACAGAAGGGGCCTGAATCTGCCTGCCACATGCAGTGATGTCACACCAGAGGGATGGGACAAAGAGAGCAAGAAGGAACCCTGAGAGGAAGGGATGTCTCTCCAGGGCAAGGCACTATAGAAGTGGGTCAGGGAGCAGGACAGAGAGCTGAGGGAAAAGCTGTGGTGGTGCACATTTCCACCTGTGCCATGTTGGGAATGGGACGGGAACTGAGAGATCCTCTCCCCTCCCAGGCACTCCAGGATTTTCTTTCAGACACTGAGAAAAGTGTAAGTTAGCTAAGAAACAGCCATACAAGGCCTTCCAGTCCTTTGAAATGTATGGGGTCACAGCCCTCCAATGGCCAGCTGAATGGCAACAGAGCTAAAAAAAACCTTCCTAGCTGCAGGAAATGAGGGGCAGGATTTGTCATTACTTTCCAGTGACCAAAATCTATGGCACCTTGTCCCTACAGTAGGGAGAGAACTATCATTCCCAAAATAGGCAATTCCACTGCCAAGCCAAGGCAGACCTCTAACCTCACCCTGCTCAGAACCCTCATCCTATTGGAGGAAAGGTTCTCCTCCTGCCATCAGAACATATGGAGGCAGAGGTGAACTAAGGCTACACTGCAACTCAACCCAGCTCGACTACAGCCCACACTGATGAAGCCTATGCTCTGCCAGTCTGGCAGGAAAAGAGAGTACCCCTTTCCAGAGATAACTGGTATTTACTTCATTCTCTACTGTGTCTTCTCACAAAATGTCCACATTCAAAGAATAACAAACACAGAGAAAGCAATAAAATATGTCAGTCAAGAGAGAAAAGAATCAACAGAAGCAGATCTGGAGTTGGCCCAGACTTTTGAATTCTCAGACTTTAAAAAAACAAAACAAAAACAAAACCTGACAAAGGAATTATCTAAAGAACATGCATAAATTAATTGGAAATTTCATCAGAGACTTGGAAAGTATGTAAAGGACTAATTAAGCTGAACACCATGGCACACACCTGTAATCCCAGCTGCTCAAGAAGATGAGGCAGGAGAATCACAAGTCTGAGGCCAGGGGCAGCCTGTGCAACTTAGCAAGACCTTTAAAAAAAACTTAAACAGAGCTTGGAGTACAGCTCAGTGGTAGCCTAGCATATATGAAACCCTGAGTTCAACCCCCCAACTACTGCAAAAAAATTTTTTAAATATATATTTAGAAAAGAACTAATTAATGAAGATGCTAGAGTGGAAAAGTACAATCTTAATTGAAGACTTCGATCTAAATCTAATGGGACACAGCAAAGGAAAGAAATCAGTGAAGCTGAAGACAGGAGCTATGAAATGCCCAAAGTGAAATACAGAGAAAAAGTGAAACAACATAAAAGAAAGAATCTGAAATTTTTCAGATAATAAGTCCTCTAACATACATGTAATTGGAATTCTAGAAGGAGAGGAGAGAGAGAATGTGACAAAAGTATTTGAAGAAATAATGACTGGTAACATTTTGAAATTAATGAAAGACACCAGTGCATACAGATGCAAGAAGCTCAGCAAACTCCAAGGAAATAAATACAAAGAAAAATTCACTTAAGTATATCACAACCAAATTACTGAAAAGCCAAAGATAGAGATTTCACAAACAGCTGAAGTAACAAGATACTTTAAGTTCAGGGGAACAATGTGGCTAATCTCACCAGAAGCAATATAAACCTGAAGGCCAAGAAATCACATCTTTAAAGTGCTGAAAGGAAAAAACAACAAAACCCCTGTTAACCTAGACTTTTATGTCTAGAGAAAATATGTTGTTTCGAGGTGCTGTTGAGTCAGTGTCTGACTCATACCAATCCTATGTACAATAGACGAATCACTATTGTCAGTGCTTCTCTGCTATTCGTGGGGTTTTCAATGGCTGATTGATTTTTGGGAGTGGGTTGCCAGGGCCTTCTCCCAAGCCTACAACACCTGGTGTTCCCAGGTGGTCTCCCATCCAACTACTAACTAGGCCCAACCCTGCTTGGCTTCTGAGATCTGAGGGGATCCCATGCCACAGTGCTACAGCTGCAGGCAGTTCTGTAGCCATTGTTGTTGTTGTTGTTAGGTGCCATCGAATCGGTATCCAACTCATAGCGACCCTCATAGAGTTTTCAATGGCTGTTTCAGGATTTACTTGGGAGTGGATTGCCAGGCCCTTCTCCCATTTTTGCGGTGCTGGGAATTGAACTCGGGACCTCAGAGACTGCAGAACAGCGCTCTACCAACTGAGCTAAATCCCAGCCCCCTCAGTAGCCATTAGGGAAATATAAATTAAAACCACAGTGAGACATCACCACATTTCTATCAGAGTGGTTAAAATAAAAACTAGTGACAACAGCCAGTTGGCAAGCATGTGGAGAAACTGTGTTATTTAAGCACAGCTAATGGAAATGCAACACCAAGATTTAGCTCAGTTGGTAGAGCACTGCACTGCAGTCTCTAAGGTCCTGGTTCAATTCCCAGCACTGCAAAAATGGGAGAAGGACCTGGCAATCTACTCCCAAGGCAGTCCCGAAACAGCCATCGAAAACCCTATGAGGGTCACTACAAGTCACTTGATGGTACCTAACAACAACAACAAGCCTTGGCTACTTTAGGCTGGGATTTAGCTCAGTTGGTAGAGTGCTGCTCTGCAGTCTCTGAGGTCCTGAGTTTGATTCCCAGCACCGCAAAAATGGGAGCAGGACGTGGCAACCCACTCCCAAGGCAATCCCAAAACAATCTGCCATTGAAAACCCTATGAGGGTCGCTATGAGTTAGATACGGACTCGACAGCACCTAACAACAACAATGGAAATGCAAAATGGTACAACCAGGTAGAGAGACAGTTTGATAGTTTGTTAAAAACTGACTATGTGACCACCACCCACTGAGTGTACATTTATCCAAGAGGAAGGAAAAGGTTCCAGCCAGTCGCTTTGTACTGGGAGAAAATAAGAGTAATGGTAACAAGGTGGGTAATAACTGCCGCCGCACTTTGGCTCTGGCACGCCCTGCGCTGAGCATGCCGTATGCATCATCCCATTGAAACTTTCCAATAACCCTCGCGTCTGGTTGAGGCTGTTCCCATCACTCCCTTTCCAGGATGAGTAAACAGGCTCAGAAGCCATTGCTCAAGGCTACACAGTATGTGGCAGGGCCCAGATTTGAACTCGTAATACTGGTCAATTCCTTAACCCTCACATTGTCATTATTGCCCATTTCACAAGCGAGCAGACAGTGGCGAGGAAAGGATAAGCCAGCTGTCCATGGGCACACAGCTGCGAAGCTGGGTCCCCTGGTTCTGCTTCTCCTGCTTAACTTTCCCCGGACTGTCACGGCCTCTGCGTCTGGCCCTAGGGAGGCGTGGAGAGGGCGGTCCCGAGCACGGCCCCTCCCTGGGGCTTTAAGCCGGCGCTGGCCCAGGACAGACAGTCCGGCCGCTTGTGCGCCGGCGATCGAGCAGATGGCGGTGCTGGCGGCGCTGGCCAAGAAGGTGTGGAGCGCGCGGCGGCTGCTGGTGCTGCTGCTCACGCCGCTGGCTCTGCTGCCGGTGGTCTTCGCCCTGCCACCCAAGGTAACGCCTGCTCCGCCTGCACCCGTGGTCTCCTCTCAAGCTTCGGGCGGAGACCGCTGGGCCAGTCTAGGCAGTTTCCCCGGACTCCAGCGACCCTCTCCCTATTACCCTGCCTCGGACCGCTGAAACTCTGGCCCCGCTTCCTCCTTCCTAGCTGCTCCTTGGACAGACCTTCCCAGCCTTCTGAATCTTGCAACTTCTGCGGGAATTATTTTATTTTTTGAGCTCTAACTATGTGCTTGGTGCTGTGTTGCACGTCTCTGTCCATAGTTCTAGTGACCACTTGATGAGTGCCAACCTGTGTGACCTGGGGCAAGGCACTTAGCCCCTCTGAACTTCAACTTACTCATATGGAAAAATAGGGGAAATGATGGTGTCAACCCATAGCCTAGTGGTGAATATACATGCAATGTGTGTAAATCTCTTCAAACTAAGTCTGGCATGCAGTAAGTGCCTAATAGGCACCAACTGCTCTGACTCTGCATTGGGTCCGTACATGACCTGAACAGCTACGATTCAGTTGGCTTTTTTCAGGGAAGCTTTGCCTTATGTGCATCACCTTTAAAAATCCTTGTGGTGGCCCCCAGAGGGGGAAGAGTTTGTATCCCATTTTCCAGAGGTGAAAACCAAGGCTGAGAGGACGAGACGTGCTCAGAGTCACACAGCAAGTGACTGAGTGGGTATTTCTCCCAGCTTGTCAGAATCCAGAACCCGAGCTGTTTCCAGGCTTCCAGAGAGTATCCTCTAGAAGATCAAAGGCTGCGGGCTGAGTTCAGGAGTCAAGACAGAGATCAACATTAGTGGGGGCTGGAAGCAGCTGATCCTGAAGGTCCCTGTTGGGTCCCTTGCCTGTGCCCAGCCCTCAGCGCATCCCAGGAGGGCACTAGGCTTGTCAAATTCCAGGAAATTATTTCACCACACTCAGTATTGAAATATTAAGTGTTCACAAACAAAAGTGAAGAGAAGATGTTACTGAATGGTGTACTCCGCGCTGACCAGCTGAGACCCAGGGGAGCTCCCTGGAGGAGGGGGCCCCTTAAGTATAGGGAGTAGAAGGTGACAACGATAGGCTAATACAAAGCAGGTTTTTCACTATGGAATTGTCTGAGCCACCCAACTTTGTTGACATGGAAGAGAACAAGCAAATGATAGCACAAAGATTAGGTCACCTTTGCAAACACAGCCCACCCCAGGCAACTTGGTGACCCCCGGGCCTTGAGCCAGTTCTTTCCTTTTTGCCTCACTTTCCTCCTCTGTAGAAGGGGCCGCTGACTGATCTGTCTTCCTGGGATCCCCGTAAGGGGTTGCTATAGGCCAATCGAGGCTGGTGCCACCTGCTTGGTGGAGGATGGTGGCTGAGAGGCCCAGCAAAGCTCAGGAAGAAGAGGTGGGACACACAGGGCCTCTTTCTGACAGTCAGGGGTCTGACAGCTGGTCTCTGCTCAGCCCTCTGGCAAGGTTGGGAACCCAGGAGCATGCCCTTGGGTCATGGGGCCTGAAGCCGGTGCTCTCTGGTAGGGGCTCTTGAAGAGACAGAAAGCTGATTTACAAAGACAGAATTCCACCCAGGGCCCAGTCTTCACTAGCTCAGGGAGGTCCTCATATGTCTGAGCCCATGTGCACAGCGAGCAGTGGCGGCGAGTGTGGTGTCCCTCTGCCATGGTGGTTCACCCGATCAGGAAGGCTTTCCTGGAGTGCTGGGCCCTTGGCCAAGCAGGCTTGAACCACATTTCTCAGGCATCACCCTGTGGTATGTCCACGACCACCACGGAGGCAGCTGCTATTTGCTTCCCTATGTGACAGGTGAGGAAGTGGAAACTCAGTAAGATTTGATGGCTTGCCCAAGGTCACACAGTGGGTCCAAAGCCAGAATGCAGAGTCTGCACTTCTGAGCATTATACGCTGGCCTTAGTTATAAATCAGTAGGAACCTCCCTGGTGGGGACGCTTTGTGTGGCCCTACATATCACTGACTCTTCAAGTGGCTGATAAGCCAGGCTGGCAGATCTGTCTGCTTGAGGCCTGGAGGCTTAGCTTCCTTCCAAATCCCCATTGCCTACTGGAAACCCCACTCCCGTATAGTGCTACTTATGTAATTATCAGTGCTCTGTTTCTCTGATGGGTTTCTTAGCCAAATGGCCACCTCCCCAAAGGCTGGTAGGCTAACATGAAAACATTCTTGGGGTACAAATATGTCTTCTGGTATCCACAGTGCCTGTGCCTACCCCTGCCCCACTGTCAGATGGCCACTTAGAAGTCTCTAAGCCCAAGATGGCTGGGAGCTGTGGAGCAGGTGGTACTGTACAAATGGATTCCTACAGATGCCAGAGGACCTGCAGAGATCGCGTTGGGGAAGAAGTAGGCAAAGCCTGGACACTTGCCATTTGCTGGATGTCATGGAGTGAGGGGTGGTCCCTGAACGGGGTCCAGCTTTCCACAGGCCTCTTCTGCTTGAGGGGGAGCTGGTCTGCCTCAGAGTGATGGGGGTCAAGCCCAGCACAGGCCCACGTGGGACAGTTATTGCACTTTGGCCTCTGGCTCTCAAAGCAGTGTCAGCAGGAAGAAAAGGAGTAAGCTGCTGTCCTGGAATTCAGTGCCTGGAATTTCCAATGCCCCGGGGGTTCCAACTCTTACCATAGATAGAACCAAAGGCTCTGGAAGTCAGAGGGCTGTGGGGGCTGCCTCCATGTTTTCCGAGAATGGTCATCTGGGGAGTTAGGGGTTTGGAGAGTGGCCTCAGACAGCTGGTGGGCATCAATGGGACTGTTACAACAGACTTGCAAATAAGTACCAGCCCTATCTGCTTGTAGGGGAGTCTGGCTCCCTTTCCTGCCCTGTAATCATTGCCAGCAAGTTAAGCTATATGGACCCTCTGGTCAAGATGACTTCTTAGCAGTGTGTGCTCACAGGTAACTCTGTCGATGCTTTGAGGAAGCATTTGGGGATGTTCTAGGCAGGCCTGCTACAGAACATCGTGCAGGCTGTGCACTGAAAAGGAGCCTTGAGGAGGCAAGTGAGGCTGAACCAAGCTGTGCTCCCATGCCAGACTGTGTCCCTCATGTGGAGCGAGAGCCTCCTGAGGGAGGCTCCCTTTTGAACTTGCACAGAGGTGTCATTTGAGCAGACTTTCCCTGGGATGGTGATCTTTTTAGGGGCTGGTTGTTGACCTGTAAGATCTGAGGCCCACCTTCTTACATTTTTCTAATTCTTGGACAGATGGGTGGCCAGGAGAATGACCATTTTATTCCCAGTTTGGGGGCCTCAAAATCAGAATTGGATTCTCATTCCACAGCCTTGCCCTGTAATCTTGGACAAGTCCTTTAACTTCCCTGGGTCTCAGATTCCTCATTTAAAACATGCCCTTGATGTCTTCTTCCTTCCTGAGTATCACCTGGGCTTCACAAAATAGTATATTTTGTCTACACTATAAGTTCTCACCTTTTAGTTCATTGCTCGACATGTTTTAGCTCTCTCATTTGGCAGATGAAGAAACTGAGGCTTGGAGAAGATAAATGATGGAAAGAGCACAGGCCTTAGAATTGGGCAGACCTGGCCTTCAGTCATGCTTTTCACATATAAGCTCACTTACTTTCCACAAAAGTCTTAAGAAGTAGGAGCAATAGGTGTGGTGGCACCCATCTGTAATCCCAGCACTGGGGAGGCTCAATCAGGAGGATTGCAAATTTGAGTCCAGCCTGGGCTACATGGTGATATCTTGTTCAAAAAATAAAAAAATAAAGGAGGAGGAGGAGGGATAATAAATATCTTCATTTTTACAAATGAGGAAAGTGAGGCCCAGGTAAGTTAATTAATGTCCCACACCTGCTAAATATTACCTCAGTCATTCTTCCTCTTCTCTTGGTCCTGAGTTTTAGAAGACAGGGCAGCCAGGATTATGAGAAGCCCTCATGGGGATTTCTCAGGAAAACCTGGGAGCCCAGCTTCGTGTATTGAATGTCTTTGCTGGCCAGCCCTTGTCTAGCGCTTTTAACTTATATCATCTCACTGAACCCCAGAGAGTTCAGATAGGAAATTTGTCTGTGCACACCCTAAAATGAAGTGGAGTCTGATTCGTTTTCCACCATCCACATAGCATGCACATTAATTTTGCTGGATCCCGATACCACTCCATATTATTTGCTTAATTACATTACTATTATTTACCTTACTTGTTCTACATTAACACCTTCCTGCCCTCTATCCTTTTTAAAAACTCAAGTATACTGACTTGAAAAGGAGATTTTATGTGGGTACCAGGTATGAAGTCTGCATCCAATCCCATCTGATCTCGGAAGCTGAACAGGGTTGGCCTGGTTAGTCCTTGGATAGGAGACTGCCTGGGAATCCCAGGTGCTGCAGGCTAGGGGGAAGGACCTGGCAACCCACTCTTGAAACAATTGCCATTGAAAACCCTATGAATAGCAAAGAAGCACTGACAATAGTGCGGGGCAAGGCACAGTATCATGAAGTGTTTCATTCTGTTGTACATACAATTGCTACAAAGGCACCTAGCAACAAGAACACCATGTATGAAAAACCAGAATCATGAACGATTAATAGAAGGGAACTAGCGGTAACTAAATACACACAGAGCCCATGGTGGCTAATTCTGGCTCCAGGCTGCTGCCTGCCAGGCCTGGGCTCTCCATGTCATGAAGGGAGGAAATCAGCAAGAGAGGCGGCAAGGACCCCGGAGAACCGAACCCAGACTTTGTTCTGGAAGTCACAGGAGGGAAGGAAGAACCAGGGAGGGAGCAACCTGGGTTGTCTTTTGCTGTTCTGCGTGCCTCCTGCAATCTTCTGGAGGTGGCCTTTCTCACCTCAGATACTGGACTCACAGCTGGGGGACGGGCCTTGCCTGCCACTGGTGAGGTTGGCTGCCAGGCCTGGCTACTCACTCTCCTACTCTGTATGCTAAGGGGGGCACCAGGTATACAGGAAGCTTCCCCATGCAACCAAGCTGAACAATGGCTACCAAGGAGGGCAGCCCGGATCCCCTAAATCCGTGCATGCTGTGTATGGG
The DNA here is from genome assembly GCA_007922755.1 of Pedetes capensis. Taxonomy (NCBI): domain Eukaryota; kingdom Metazoa; phylum Chordata; class Mammalia; order Rodentia; family Pedetidae; genus Pedetes; species Pedetes capensis. The sequence goes on from VMDO01006827.1 coordinate 17,812, forward strand.
GACAGGGACCTTGGGTGTGTGACCCAGAGAAGGAGAGACTGTTGCGAGTTGTCTGGGTGGACTGGTGTGATCACAGCAGTCCTCATAAGTGGAGGCAAGAGGAGGCAGAGCCAGGAAGGCACCCATTGGCAGAACTGGGGGGAGAAAGGCCCCGAGCTGAGGGCTGTGACCCAAAGGATGCAGGTGGCCCAAAGGTGGCCCCAAAAGCCAGGTGTGGATCCTCCTCTGGAGCTTCTGGGTGGGGCCAGCCTGGCTGACACCCTGACTTCAGCCTAGGGGAAAGGACTTCAGACTCCTGACCTCCAAACTGGGTTGTTTAAATCTCTCCTTGTTGCAAATCACTATGTTTGGGGCCATTTGTCACAATAGCAGCAGGAAGTGAGTGTGAGGCAGAACCTCCGCCCCTCAGATTGGTGCTTCTCAGAGAGGCTGGGACAATTAAGCCTCGTCTGTCTCCCAAATTCTGATGCACCGATCATCCTTCATTCCTAGATGTGTCCTGTCGCGGGGGCCTCTTGCTCTGGATGTGCAAAGTCCAGTGTTCAGTAGAGAACCTGGCTTAGTGGAAAAGCTTCTGGCTTTGGATTCTTGGAATATGAGCTCATCTCTTGCCTCTGCTCTGATGAGCTGTGTGACTCAGGAAGAATATCTTTGCCTCTCTGGATCCATTTCCCCATGGGGAAAAGTACATGTCCACAGTCCTTTTCTAGCCAGATTTTGTGATGCATAAATAAGTAAGTTCATCCACGCAAGCATGCACATCCAAAAACACATACCTTGTCTCTTCGGCAGTGTAACCTGCACACATTTTTTTTCTGGCAGCAATTTTTGAAGCTGATTGTTGGGGGATGCTTGTAGCACCAGTGGGAAGAGCTGTGTTGAAGTAGCTGGTTCTGAGCCTTAATCTTTTCCTCTGGAGACTGGGTGTGATCTTGATTCAACCTGGCAGGGTTGAGGCTGAAATGGCCCAGGCTGCGGGCACCTGCCAACATCCTGGCTCACGGAAATCCTCAGAACTGTCTGCTATTATTGCCATACATGCTGCCGGTCCACTTTGGAACCTGGGGATCATTTAGGCTTATCTACAGTAAAGGGGAAACTAAGGCCAGAGGAAGAAGCCAGTTGTTTGAGGCCTCACAGTGAGAAAGGGAAGAGCAGGAATGGGCACCTCTATCCACAGCTCCCATCTCTGTCCAGTGAACACCCCACCGCAGGCATCTGATCATTAACACTTTATTCTGGTGACCTTTCATTTAGCCCCTGACACCTAACTTCTAGATGAGAGATGAGGGGTAGGAGATCAGGTTTACTTGTTTCTGTTCAAATCATTGTAGGTCCTCAACAAAAGATAGAAACAGCTATTGATTGAGTGTAAGGAGCTCTGGGCCCTGCTCTCTAGCTGATGCCATCTCTAGCCCCTCCCCACCACTCCCTTTGTTCCAGCCGTTCTGGCTTTCCTCCTGTTCCTTAAATACCCCATGCTCCCACCTCAGGGCCTTTGCACTTTCAGTTCCCTTGGTCTGAACCTCTGTTCCTCCAGATGTCTGCAAGGCTGGCTCCTTGTCTTCATTGCTCAGTTCAGATCTTACCTCCTCAGAGGCCCTCCCCACCCCCACCTTTGACCCCTATCTAAAATGGAAAATGAAAACTCCTTCACACTCCATTCTCTTCTCTGTGTTCTTTTTCTTCATAGTCTTTATTGCTACCTGGCAAAGTATTATGTATTAAGTTCTGTATCTGTCAGTGTGCCGCCTGTGGATACATCCCTGTGCAATGTCAGCTCCACAAGGCAGTGGTTCTTTTATTTGTCCTGTTCGCCATTGTATCTTTAATGCCTAGCACTGTGCCTGGCACACAGTAGGTGCTCAATAAATATGTGTTGCATAATCGAAAGAAAGAATGCTAGTCACAAGCCAAATCTCAGCATGCATTCTCTCATTAATCCTCACATGGCCCTGGGAGAAAGCTCCCGTGGTTGTGTCCATCCGCCCCATTGGAACCAAGGAACGGAGGGAGGAGCGCTCGCCCAGGTCAGGCTGGCACATGGCCCTGCAGGCTGGGTCCCAGGCTCAGCCCAAAGTCTTGCTCTCCCCTGGATTCTCCACCTCGTGCACTCTGGGAATGATCAGAGGCTCATTCAAGAGCTGGGGTGGAGTGGGGGCGATCCAGTGACAAGGACAGGCTGTGAGGCTCAGCGAGAAGCTCTCAGGTCAGGCTGACAGGCCGGGAAACCTGGTCTCCAGCTGCTGTGCTCCTGACCTGGAGAGAGTGGACACGCTGGTGTGAACTCCAGGACTGAAGGCTTGGAGAAGGGGCTCTGTCTGCTCCCCAGAGATGCAGACCCCCCAAGGCACACTGACATGGAGGTGGGGTGGAGACTGGCTGAAGCCACCAGCACCTGCTGAGCACCAGGTGTTGTCTGGGGAGCCTTATGTGTGTTATAGCCAATCCTTACAACATCCAGACCAGGCAGCCCTAGGAGGGAGTGGGCAAGGCTCAGAGCGGCAAAAGGACACACTCCAGGCCCCTAGGTGGAAAGTGGATGTTAGAATGAAGTCCCAGCCATGTGTAAACGGGCTCCTGCCCATCTCACCCACCTAGGTTCTGTCCTGAGGGACCTGGGCCATGGAAATGACTGTCATGAAGGAAGGACTTTCTCATACTCCTGGATCCTGGGAAACAGGAGGCACGAGACCACACAGGGCCTGGCAGGACAGCCCCAGCCAGGCAGGAGGTGGTGGAAGGGGGAGAAAGTATGGCCTGAGCCTTTCTGTGGTTTTCATGGGGAGGACAGTGGGGCAGGGCAGGCAGGGTTGGGGCTCGCCAGTGTGAAGAGTTTCAGTGGGATCTGGGGCCCAGGGCTGTCCCTGGCTGGTACCTGACCCAGGGGGCAGTGGCCTGGAGTAGGAGCTCTAATAAAGCCAACGGTTGTGCATGTCTCTGGATTGCTTAGCCGAGTACAAAGGCAATGTTTGCAGGCAAGGGGATTATTCTCAGTAGGAGCTGGCTGGCTGTGAAGAGTGCAGCCCCTCCAGGGCCTCAGAACCTGGAATATAGAAACTCAAAAGCGCCATCAGCACTAGCTCCTACCCTCTGTTTTTCTCACTGTGTTGCAGCCTCACGGGCCTATTGGTTCTCCAAACTGCCCAGATGGCATCTGCCTCAGGGTCTTTGTGTTCGCCATTCCCTTCAGTGCCATTGTCCCTGATCTGTCATGGCTGGATCCCTCTGGTCCTTGAGGTCTCAGCTTTAGCAGCACCTCCTCCTCCAGGTCTTCCTCAGTGACTCCCTCCTGAGGCCTTGCCCTCCTAAAGCAGCTTCCTGGTCCCTCACCCTCCCGGCACACATTCCTAATCAGGAAGGATTGTTTCTTTGTTCAGTGTCTTCCTCTCTCACTGTGCTGGTCTCCGCAGCAGGCTCAGGTCCTAAAGCAGTGTCTGATACCAGACAACACTGAATGAGTGAGCCTGGATTTGAACCCAGGTTCTGCTTTCAGAACACATGCACTTCCTCAAACCCTAGACCACATTCCGATCTGTGGAGTGTTTGAACTGAAATCCGTGTTTTCAGCCTTTGTTTTTTTCAGCTGGAAAGACTGATGACCAGAGTGGGCACAGAGGGGGCCTCTCCCAGTTGAGTGGTCCCAGAGCTCTCGTCTGTGCCCCCTAGGGGTTCTCCTGGCCAGGTTGGTCTGCTGCTCATCCTTGAGTGGGCACACACACCCCTTGGCCTGGATGTGTTCCTCCATGGCCTGGTTAACTTTCCACTTCCCTGAGTTCCTGGCAGGTGTATAAACAGGCCAGCGTGGTTCCTCATGAACCCGCAGGGAGCATGATCGTGTTTCCTGACCCGGCTCCACAGGCCAGTGCCCTCTGAACTGATGAGCCAGAGTTTCTAATACCCTCAGACCCTGAAGACACAAAATCAGCACCCTAGCTTGGGCTGGGGCCTGGAAAAGGCACACACGTGTGCCCCAACTGCTGTCTCCAGTGCAGATGCATCAGGGGCTTTGGGAAGAGACATACAAGGTCCTGCCGCTTCATGGCAAGATGCTTCCCTCCCCAAGCCTCAGTTTCTTCTTCTGTAAGGTAGGCAAAATGAAATGCACCTGCTGGGAAAATTGGCCAATGCCTGGCACATAGTAGGTGCCCAGGAAAACTGCACTGCTGGAGCCAGGCGAGGCAGCACATACCTGTAATCCCAGCGACTTGTGATGAGGAGGCAGGAGGATCTCAAGTTCGAGACCAGAGGCAATCTGCCCAATTTAGGGAGACCCTGTCTCAAAAAGTAAAAAAACAGTCTGGGGGTGCAGCTCAGTGGTCCAGCACTTGCAAAGCATGCGAGTGTGAGGTCCTGGGTTCAACCCCCAGTACAACAACAACAAAAAAAAAAAAAAAAGAAAAAAAAGAAAAGAAAAAGAAAAAGAAAAGAAAGAAAGAAAGTGTACTGCTGTTATTATCTGTATTATCTGCAAAATAGGGGGACCAGGCTCTCTGCTCTCTCTGCCCCTGAAGTTCACAGGAGGAGAGGCTGTGATTCCCTATTCAATAAAGACATTGGTAAAGGACCCCTGAGGCCAGCATACCCCCTGCCATCCAGCCTGGCAAGGTTCCTTCCCTGCCCCTTTTGCTCTCCTCTCCTGCAGGGACCTCATTGGCAGTCAGGGCGGAGAGAGGGATTTTTTTGCTCCCACGTTAAGCTTTCCTACAAGAGAATGCAGGCTAAGGTTTGGCTCAGTTGGTTGAGTGCTGTTCTGCACTCTCTGAAGCCCTGGGTTCGATCCTTAGCACTGCAAAAATGGGAGAAGGACCTGGCAGCCCACTCCCCCAAAAATCCCAAAACAATTCAGCCATTGAAAACCCTATGAATAGCAGAGAAGAGCTGACATAGTGCTGGGCATGGCACAGTGTTGGGGAGTGTTTCATTCTGTTGTACATAGGGTTGCTATGAATTGGACCTGACTTCATGGCACCTAACAACAACACAAGAGAATACTGGTCTCTGGGAGGCTGCAGGAAGTGAACTTGAATTTGTGGATGTCCTAAGCCACATGCCTCATTCAGGCTCTTTCCGTTGCCCCCGAAGATACCTCATAAGAGCCACAGATGTGTTATCTCAATTTCTAAGGGCTGGGCATGGTTCTAAACACTCGAGATACACTTGCTAGCCCATTTCTTCTCACCATGGCTCTGTGGGGCAGATGAGTTGTCGTCCATGAGTGTGGACACAGGAACTGAGGCATGAAGTGGTTCAGGCACTTGGCCAGGCTGGGACGTGGCAGAACTGGGACTCAAACCCCAGCTTCTGGTTATAGAATCTGTGTTCTCAACTCATTTCACCAATCAGAGAGGGTGGCCACATGCCCAGCATCTCCCGCTCTTCGAGCCTACCTGGGTCTTACTGAAGCTTACAGGAGGCAAAAGAGGGAGGAGCCATTGGGCTGCATGGGGTGGAGCTGGCCAAGAAGGTGGCCCAAAGGAGATAAGGTTTGTTTGGACAGAGGAGCGGGAGTTTGGAAGGCCCTGGAGCTCTCCAAGAGCTGGATTTTATGGAGCCAGGAGCGAATGGCCAAGCATGCCAGGCAGGGGGTAGGGCAGTGAGGGGGTTTGGACCTAGGGGGCGGGGTTGGCTCAGCTGCTTGGGTTCAAGTCCTAGCTTTTGAATCCACTTCATGACCTTGGGCCAGGCACTTCACCAGTCCCTCTTGGCTCAGTCATCTCATCTGAGGACGTAGGGGGCACATATAGATACTTGTAAAGAGCACCGAATGTACTGGCCCCCCTCATGGACTAAGTGCCTGCTGTGCTTCAGGCCTTAGAGGAAAGCATCAGGTCTTCAGATGGGTGGCTGTCAAGCATATTTGCTTCCAGGAGACACTTGGCAATGTCTGGGGACAAATTTGATGGTCACAACTGGGGTGGGGGCCCTTGGCTTCCAGTGGGCAGAAGCCAGGGAGACTGCCACCTGACCTGCAGCGTGCTGGAAGCTTCCAGATTCCCAAGCCCAAATGCCAGTGATGACCTCCTGCCCTGAGTGCATTGATTCCTCTCACCGGGAGTCCTGCTTTGGTTTTGTGGGTGAGGAAGCTGGGCCTATGGAAGTTCTTGTGTGGCCCCAGGGGGGCAAGGCAGGTGAGGGGTGGGGAATGGTGAGTGGTGCAGGCACTAGGGATCGCTGCCTCCCTTGGAGGCCAGCTGCAGGCTTTGTCCCTCTGCCCTGGCTCTCAGTGGGCTGGACAGCGCCTTCCCTGTGGTTGGGGAAATAACAAAAGCAGGCCTTGTTCCCACCACCCACAGCCTTGATTGTCCCTCAGCCTTCGAGCTTCTCTCTCTCTCTCTCTCTCCCTCCTTCTCCCTCTCCAAGCACTGCAAGCTGCTGGCTCTAGGGCCCTGGGGTGAGGGGCAGAGGGAAGGAGGATTGCTTCTGCCACTTTTAACCACTTCCTGCACTGTCTTAGAGCCTCAGGCTTCTCTGGAAAGGGTGGAACCAGTCAGGAGAACTTCTCATGGGTCCCAGCCGGGCCATTTAGAGCAGGGACCAAATGCAGAGGTGTCCCAAGTTACTGAGAACATTTTCTGCTCTCCAGACATCTGGGGCTGGAATCATGGGGTGACTGGCAGAGGCCCACCTCCTGTTGAGGGTGCCAGACGTCTCCTGCAATGATCTTCTCAGACCACTAAAATGGAAGTCAACACGGGTGAACTATTTCTTGCTGCTGACAATTTTCTCCAGACTTTGGCTCTCTTCTCTGGGAAAGGGGCTGCTGAGTTCTGAAGATCACTTCCCTGGGGCTGGATGGGGCAGGACAGCAGCCAGAGAGTATAAAATCTAGCACCAGGCTTCCCTGACTCCAGCTCATTCACCTGCTTCCTGGCTGTGTGGCCTTGGGCAAGTTATTTAGCCTCTGTGTGCCTCAGTTTCCTCCTCTGTAAAATGAGATCACTGACAGCACCCATGTACACAGGGATGTGGGGGAAGACTGGTGTGCCTAGAGTCCTAGAAGCTACAGCTGGCATCTTAGAGGTGCTGGGGTAAGTGTTTGCTGTTACTAATACTAGGATTTGGGAGAAGGACCCAGCAACCCACTCCCAAAAATCAACCTGCCATTGAAAACCCTATGAATCGCAGAGAAGCACTGACAATAGTGTTTCGCCTGTTGTACGTAGGGTCGCTATGATTCTGATACTGACTTGATCTCACCTAACAACAACAACAACCAGTACTAGGACTGTTATTTGGATTATAGATGAGTCTTCAGAGCTGGTGGCCTGGCAGTGCTTTATAGGGAACAAGTCTTCTTCCCGAGCCTTCCTAGCCTGCTCCCTTTATTCAAGGTTCTCAGGTTTTTTGAGCCTCCATTTCCTGCCCTATAAAATGGAATAAAAGTCATCTGCTAGTGGCTGCTGGGAAGATTAAATGAGGTACTGCTTAAGCTGAGAAAAACCTCAGGGAAAGTTCCTGTGTTCTTATTCTTGTCCCAAATCCCAGAGCCTCAGGGGCCTGAGAAGGGAGAGAGAGAAGGAACAGCAGAGGTTCATTTTCATAAGGGGCCTGGAGACTCCTCCAAAGCCGGGCCTCCACAGAAGGCCTGGCCTCCCCATTGCTTGGTTCTTTCCTACTTTACTAGCTCCCAGGACACCTGGCTAGGACCAGAGGGGCCAGCTGGGATGAGGCACCAGTAAGCAGTAGAGCACTGGAATGAGGGGCAGGTCAACCTCACGCTCAGAAAGCAGGATGGGGCACAGGGGACCCATGAAGGATGCCAGCTTATCCAGGATCCTGCTGGGAAACTAGGCCTTTGCCAGCCTCAGTCTCCTCATCTGTCACTGAGACTTTCCCACCCCACAGGGCTGTGGCAAGCAGCCAGGGAAACCCAGCTCTTTATCAACCATAAAGTGCCCTGCAACTAAAGAAGTACAAATAGGGACCCTGTCCATCATGTTCACCATGTACCCCAAGCACCAAGCACACAGTAGGTGCTAAACAAACATGTCCCCAGTCAATATGGAGTCAAAAAGGATATTTCTTCAGTGCTTCCTGTGTGCCAGGCACTGTTTAAGTGATGAGTACCGTCAGTCAAAAATGTTAGTGAGTACCAGCTACTCTTCTAGAGGATATGGCAGTGGGCCACGTAATCACAAGCCCTTCTGCTTGTGGAGCTGACCTTCCAGAGGGGAGACTTAAAGGCAGAAGCAAATGGACAAGTGTGAGCTACTGTGCCACGATAAGTGCTATGGAGAAGCAGGCAGAGAAGCAGGCAGGGAGTCGAGGGTGGGGGTGGTGCAGCTTTCCAGCCAGGAAGGATTCACTGCAGAAAGAGCATCTGAGCCCAAAGCCAAAGGAGACCCCATTTGAGCAAAGACCCAAGGCAGGGAAAGGAGTGAACCCAGAGAACCTGTTATAGAGGGAGAGCATTCAGGCAGAGGGAACAGCAAGTGCCAAGGGCCTGAGGTGGAAACACGGTGGGTGGTCAAGGAACAGCAAGTGATCTTCCTTGGTCCTCATGGCAGCCCTTCCCAGGGGAACGACCCCAGCCCTGGTCACCATGTCCAAGAGCCTAGATGGGATTTGAAGGTCATCCCACCTGATGCCTTTGCGTAGGGTTCCACTCCCACCAGAGATAGGTCTCCAAGGTATGGGAAGAGCAGTAGTTTTGGAGGCCTCCCCTGGACCCATGAAGGGAACTGAAGGGAGTGTGGGGCAGACAGGGAGACTGAGGGGTAGGGAGGGGACGGTGCTGCCCAAGGTCACCCCGTGAGTCAGCTCCTTTTCCCAAGAGAACTTGTTCTCTCCTCTGGGGGTTGAACCATGCCACTGGGCGCGCCTTGGCCAGGGCTGCTCCCTTCTGTGCCCCACCTGCCAGCTTGTGAATGATTAGTGGAGGCCCCACAGCTGCTGTGTGAACCACCCCAGTTGCACTTTTAATGAATGGGTGCAAGAGCTTGAACTTGTCACAACATCTGCTAATGAGTCCAGGGGTCTGACCATGCACGCAGGGAAGAAGAGGGGATGCGGGTGGCAGGGCACAGAGGCCTCCTGGGCCTGCTCCTCATCCCCTCCTTGTTGCCCCCCTGGGTCTCAGGTCCAAATGGACTGGACACAGGTGGCTCCTTGCTGCTTTCTCAGACCGTTTCTTTCTTCCTTTCTTTTTCCTTTCTTATTTTAAGACTGAGCCTCCCTATGTAGCCCAGGCTGGCCTGGAACTGTCTCTGTCTCTTGGAGGTTTCTGACACCAGAGAGGAAGGAAATGAGAGCCAGGCTTATGGGCTCCTTCAGTACCTCCCTCTGGCCACCCTGAGCGGGTTTCCGGCCTGACCCTCCCTGCCTCAATCTCTCCCTCTGTCGAGCAAGAGCGCTGAAAAATTGGCTGTGCTGCTCAGAGGGCTGCGTTGACCTGGGGAGTGTGCGCAGGTGCCTGTGAAGCGCTTTCAGTTGAAGGTTGTCCTCAGTTTCCTCTGGCAGAATCTACCCAATTGTAGGAAGAGCTAAAGATGCATGACACCGAAGGTCGTAGCCCAGCACATGTAGAACAGGCAAGGTGAATGCTGAGCTCATCACTGTCCTCACTGCTGAGGAGCGAAGGCCCTAAAGGCCAGGACAGGGACCTGGGCTCAGACCACTGTGGTGCCATCACAGCTTCATCTATTGCTAAGTACACACAAGGACAGAGAAGTCACCGAACCCCTCCATGCCTCAGTTTATTGGTCTCTAAACAGTTGGTGTGGTGAGCAAGTGGGCCACTGTGTGACAAAGTGTGGCACATAGATGGAGCTTGGGTCTTTTTGCCTACCCTCACATGGCAGCAGTGGCCTTGAGCAAGGCATGTGACAAAGCTGCCTGTAAACAGCAGTCACAGCTGCGTCCCAGGTCATGGGTGGAGTTTAGTGAAGGAATCCACAGCACCGTGCCTGGCAGTGGTGTTACACTGCAGTGACAAGGGACAGCAGCTGGAGAGGCTGAAGGAGAAAGGCTCCCAGTATTAGACGGCTGTCAGGGCATGGCCACGGCCCTGTGCCTTTTCATCCCCCTGCAGGCGTGCTCTGAGATGGGCCTAGGACACGTCCTAATCTGCAGATGGACACTGGGACCCGCCGGAGGCCTGGCCAGACCTCCAGCACTCGTGGCCTGTGAGTGGTGGAGCTGAGCTTGCCCCGGACTGTGTGACTCCTGCTGGCCTTGTCCCTGGGCCTCAGGTGGCCTGCAGAGCCCTGTTTCCAAGTGGAGGCCTTGTGCCAAGGGGCTTCTCGGCCTCGCAGGTGGCGCTTCTGTTGGGTCCTCTCCTCTTGCCAGGATGGGTCCAGCCCTGGGCCAGCAGTGTGTAAGCGCTCAAAACTCCTTTCTCTTCTTCGTCATTGGTATCTGGGCTGCTCCTAGGGTCCTTGCCTTCGTTCCCCCACAGCAGACCCCAAGTGCTTTGTGCGTTGTAGGGAGGACATCATGATTTTTCAATTTATTTTTATTTTTTTAGTTTTTGAGAGAGGGCCTCACTATGTAATGCGGACTACCCTCAAACTCATGATCCTCCTGCCAGAGCCTCCCAAATGATGGGATCACAGGTGTGTGCTACCGCACCTGGCAAGGGAGGAAACCGCTACTGTAAAGGGAGAAGGAAATGAGCTCAAAGTCCCAGAGCTGGCAGTGGTAGGTGACAGGAACTAGGTGAGAGAGAAAGAGAGGGAGGGAGGGAAAGAGAAAGAGAGAGAGAGGAGAGAGAGAATGCACACGCACATATTTGTGGTTTACCCCATGCCATCCGTTGCTGCCAGCACTCTGCCTATTTTAACTTATTTAATCCTCATGGCAAGAACGCTATGAGGTTGGAATTCTTCTAGTTATTATTGCTATTACCCTGTTTTACAGATGAGGAAGGTGAGGAACACAGTTAAGCGATAGAGGCAGGATTCCAACTCAGGCCCAGTGGCACCAGACGTCAGCTCAAAACCCTCAGGCTCCTCTGCTTCTTGGCATTGGGTTCAGATTTCAACCCTCGTCTCGCAGCTCCCTGTTCACCACTCTTTCCACGGTTGCCCGCAACCCCTACTTCTTGCGGCAGGCTGTCTTCCAGATGCTGGACCACAGTGATGGTCCTGGGATGCCACTGTTGCTGCACTGTCTGTGAGCAGACAGGCTCACAGTAGGGGACTGACTTGGCCAGGGCCACACGCGCCACTGTGAGTGCCTGAGCCTCAATGCCTAGCCCTCAGCTGGGTGTGGGGAGGAGCTGGCGAGGTTTAAGGCTTGGCCCTTGCCTTGCTGGAGCTCCAAGTTCAGGGCCCCCCAGTGGCCCGTGCACTTCTGGGGAGTGGGTGTCTAGGAGGCAGCAGGTGTGCACCTCTGTGGGTGGCTGCTCCCTGAAAGGCTGGCTGGCTGGCACTCTGTTTGGCTGGTGCTGCTGGTTCCTACCATGAGCCTGGCCACTGCCCAGTACCCTGACGGAAGTGCCCACTGTGGCGCAGGGTAGCTGGGCAGGGGAAGGGGTGTCAGTGGTGGATGCTGCATCCCAAGAGTTCCTGCCCATGCCCTTTCTCTCTCTTCCCTTTCCTGTGTGGAGGGGCCAGCTTGAGGCAATGGGGAGAAAGAAGCCTGTGTCTGCCTGGAAATCATTCCCCAGCTCAAAAATTAACCATCTGACACTGCATTTTCTGCCCCTCCACCACCACCACCCCTGCCTGTTTTGTCTGCAGACTTTAATCCCTGTGGCCATGTATTGGCTGAGCTGGGAGAAGCTGGGATTTCTTTGGCAGGGGTATTGTAAGGCTTCCTGTAAGAAAGCCAGATACTAGAGAGTGTGTCTGGATTGGGTTGGCAAAACTACAGCCACGTGCTGTGACCAAAACACACCCCCACCCTGTCCTTCTCCCAACCAGGGCCAGGACAAGGGTGGGCCAAGGGCACCCATGCACAGCAGATGCAAGAAGGGGCTCCTTGTCAGGGGTTACTGTGTGCCTTGCTCTACTGCCAGCCCTCCTGCCTGATAAAGCCTGGGGGACCCTGGTCTCCAATGAAATAACATGAAACAGGTCTTCAGATTGCACAGCCTACCTCTGGCTCACTGTGTGACCCCAGGCCAGCCACCCTCCTTCCCTGGCAGCCCTTTCCTGCCTTGCTGTTGGGGTTAGATTAGACCAGAGTCTCTCAACATGGGCCCAATTGATGAGGATACTACTGGGGAGAAATCATTCTTTCCTGTGGGGGCTGTCCTGTGCACAGCAGGAGGTTTAGCATCAACTCACTAGATGACAACAGCAACCTCTACCAGATCTGATAACCAACAATGTCCCCTCAGGGGATAAATTCTCCTCCTGTTGAGAACCATTATATCAAGTGGTCTCAGGTTCATTTGGGCTCTCATATTTTAAGATTTAAGAAAAGCATTTTCAAAGTCCAGCTTTAAGAAATTAAATGTGTATTAACAATAAAGTATCACTAGTATATAATTATTAATAATTATACAACATAATGATAGTTCGTATTTATTAAGTATGCCCTATAGGTCAATCACTGGGTCTGCGTTTATCTTACATTAAATAAATCTCTCCCCAAAGTAGGTTATAGTATGTGGCTACAGCAGATAAGGAGACCGAGGGGAACAGAAGGAATTAATGGGGGCAAGGAATAAGAATTGGAATGTGGAAGGATTGGGTCTCAAACTCAGGCTTGTCTGACCCTGTGCCTGCTTATTGTGGAAAGATTAGAAAGTGCAAGTATGCAAAAGGAAATGCACTTTCTTGTAACATTAGTGAGGAGGTGCATGGAGGGTTTGTGTTGGTAGGATAAAGACTTTCCTATTTCATCCACCTTTTGGAAGCAGTCTGAGATAGGGCAAAAATATGGAAAAAAAGAAGTGAAAATGCCACCTTTAATGAGAGAAGGAAAGGGCACAATCCCACCAGGCCCAGAGCATGAAGAAGAGCGGGCCACAGTGGGAGCTGGATCAAGTAGCGGAGGGCAGCCTCGTGCGGCAGAGCCAGGGCAGGACGTGGGTTTCCCAAGAAAGGGTTTGTGACTCTTCAAGGCCCCTCTTTCGCTGGAAAGCCCAGCATATTCATGTAGGTAGGCAGAGACCCTGAGACACAGGCAACAGAACAGAGCCCAGATGGACTGACTAAGGGGGATCAACAACCCTTGGCAGGAAACAAGATGCTGGAGTGGCCAACAGAAGAGAAGCGACGGGTAGTGATCGGCTCTGTGGTTGTCATGATTCTAGTGTCCTGGTATTCACTCCTGATCAGGCAAAGAGACACAAATGCTGCCAGTCTCACCAAAGAACTCCATGGGTATCCATGGGCTCCATGGGTATCGCACTGGGTAAGACACCTGCCTGCTTAGGGGAGACATGCACTCCAGGGCAGTGTTGGTGAGAACAGGTCCTCAGCACCCATGGTGCAAACATGTAAACACCTGCAACCCTGGCCCTTGTCCCCACACTTGCCTCCAACAAAGAGCTGGGCTTAAGACAGTGGCCCCAGTTCTGCAATGACCAGCCAGCGTGAGACCTACAAAAGGATGGTGTGGGAACTAAGAAGAAAAGGAACATAAACTATAAAGAAAGTAAAGGATAAACACTGGAAAAATTGTGTCATGAAGTAGGAGAAACTGTTGAGCAGGTATTTCTCTGTGAAATATTTAAAAACTAAGAGAAATGTTGGCCTTTCTAAACCAAATCTCCAAATAAGAATCAAAAGGGCAAAGAAGAGACATTAAGAAGTAGAGGGAGATGAAAAGACAATGCCCAGGAAGTAAGTCGAAGAGAAAAATAAAGCCACTCTATTATAAAAGCCACATAAGAAACAGTAAAATGGGGACATGATAAAACCATAATTGAGGGCATGATACACAGGCTGAAAAAGACTGAACACAAGAGTAAGAAAGAATAAAGAAAAAAATGATCACTATGGAAGATGAAAGTATAACCTAAGAATTTTACCAATATATTAATTTTGTGTTCAGAGAATATCTTCTTTTTAAAATATGCATGTTGGTTGCAGAAATTTGGAAAAATAGAATGATGAATAAATAGAAATTTATTCATGACTTCATACTTAAGATAATGCTCCCTCAAACACATATGTCAAAATACTTTTGCAAACATTTATCCTAATGGGATCCTCTATGATGTTGCTATCCCAATAGGATTACTTCCAGTTTGCAGAGAAACAAACTCAGGCACAAGTGTTCAGTGGCTTGTCCCAAGAATTCAGCAGCAGGCTCACTCTGCCCAGGCTTCCTGGCCCTGGATAGCAGTTATGGCCAACAGAACTTCCTGTGATGAGGGAAATGTTCTTTATCTGCTCTGTCCAAAATGGTTGGACTTGGGGCACAACTGTAGTCCCAGCAATTTGGGAGGTGGAGGCAGGAAAATCATGGGTTCGAGGCCAGAGGCAGCCTGCACAACTTACTGAGACCCTATCTCAAAATAAAAAGTAAAATATGGTAATGCATCTCAGTGGTAGAGTGCCCTGGGTCCAATCTCTCAGTATCTTAAAAAAAAAAAAAAAAAAGAAAAAGAAAAAGAAAAAGAAAAGAAAAAAGAAATAGGTACCAGTCACAGGTGGCCTATGAGCGCTTGAAATGTAGGTAATGTCACCAAGAACTGGAATCTGATATTTCATTTAATTTTAACTAATTTAGACTTAGCCACGTGTAACATGGAACTGCTATATTTGGGCAGCCCAAGCTCTACAGATTTCCTTGGTGGTGTTTTGCCTTCTAATGTCACTGACCACTCTCTCCCTCAGCTACCCACCAACTCCTCCTCTATCAAGTCCTTCCAAACTCTGGCCTCTGGGTTAGCCTTCTGGCTTGTGGCACCAGAAGATTTCTCAGGCTGCAATCTCCCTTAGGGCTCCTTCTCAGCTCCCCAACCCCTAGAGCATTTAGCTGAGTTGGTTTCAGACAACAGAGGGAATCTGTGCACGGTTTCTCCCCCTGTCTGCCCTGGGCAGAACAAAGGCAGAGTGGCAAACTGCTAACCCTAGAGCCCCAGGAAGGGATCCTACAAGATCAGACACCTCCTCTGTCCTTTGAACTCCATAAGTTAAAATTCAAAGGAACTGTGCTTGGGATCAGGTGACTCCGTGTGGTGCTTACCTTAACCTGCCCTTGAGGGATCAAGGGCAGCCTCCACTTTGCAGATATGCAGACTGACTCTCAGCATCTTCATGTGGCTGGTCTGAGCTCACAAAACAAGGGGCCCAGAGGCAGAGGGGTCCAGTGAAATTCTGAGTCCACGTGGGCCCTCCACCATGGTTCCACCATTCATTGGGGGCTGAGAGCTTTCCTGTGCTGTCCATGGTCCTGAAGACACCTGGCTTTGCCTCTCTAGGCCTCAGTTTTAAACCTATAAAATGGGAATTTTAAATGGGAGCAAGAATTTTTAACATAAAAGATTACTGTGATTGCTAGTAATGTTTGACATTACATTCAGTATTGCATATGTCTGAGCACTTTTCCAGGGTTTTCATTAATTGCCAAAAGCATCCATGACTCCACGAGTTAAAATCATTTCAACAAGACATCATGAACTAATGATTGTGAGTTAGATGTGGGGTTTGGTTTTTTGAGGGGGTGGAGGGAATGTACTTCCCTTTTAATGAGAAAAATCTTTTAAAACTGAGATTCCACAGAAAAGCACAATTTTAAGCTTCTCTTGGAAAATCAGGTCTGGCATCATAGGGCCCACATTCCCTATGACAGCAAGCAGAGGAGCCGAGCAGCACTTCTATCCCTAGAGCAGGCCTGTGCCCCTCCTTCACCACAGTCCCCACCCCACTCTGTTGTACCCATGACGCTGAAGCCCAATGTCATCTGTAAGTTATCAAGCTTGGGCACTTTTTTCTCCTGATAAAAGAATGGCTTTCTGTACCCGCAGCACAGTCAAAAGCCCAAATCAGACATGGGAAAGTGATGGGATTTTCCTTACGCCGGCCCATATCACATTCAATTACCTCTTGCATTTGAGTTGGTAATGCTCACCTTGTCTCATGTATTCATTCATTTCACAGATATCCATTAAGACCCTGAGGACAGAGGCGAGCAAAGACAGGCAAGGGCCCTGTTTACATGGGCTCATGGTCTGGGTGGGAGGAGAGAGAATGCTAAGCGAACAAACAAAAAGTAAACATCAGCTGGTGATAGATGGCTTGACAAGAATGAAGCCCAGCCCTGTAGAGCAGACCTACCTGCCTTGTGATCAGAGCAGAACTCCCTGAAGAGGGGACTTTGAAGTGAAGCTGAACCAGGAGCCAGACATAGGGTAGGGGTGGATGCAGGTGGGTAGGGTCAAGTGGGCCAGGCAGGGACCTGAAGGGGGAGAGCAGGCTGTCCCTGCTCCAAGCCTCTAGGGAGGGCTTGGCTCTCTGGAAGTCCCACAGAGGAGGGAGAGGGTGAGGGGCAGCAGTCCTTATTAATTCCCCACCAGATGCCTGGCACCCAGCTGGCAAATCTGAATCCATTTGCCCACAGGAAGCTCAGCTGGGGCAGGGAAGCTATTTGGGGTCACCAGGCACTGTTCCAGTCCCTTGCTGGCGAGGTAATGAAACATACTCTTGACCTGCTCGCTGCCAAGGCCCTATGTGGGCCAAACATCCACTTCCCAAGCGCAGCCATCTCCCTGCTCACCTCCAACGGATGCCTGCTGTCTCTGGAACCATTCCTCCAAAGGGGGCTGAGCTGGCATCCTGGCAGGAGCCCCTGAAGGCACAGGGGGAAGAGGGGATTTGAGAGTATGAGGAGAGAGAGGGAGGAGAGGGAGGGAGGCAGAGAAGAGGGAGTGGAAAGGAGGGGAGAGCACTGGAGAGGGCAGGAGAGGGGAGAATACATCTTCCTCCACTTATGCCAAAGGACTCAGGCCATCACCCCAAAAGCCGATACATTCACATGTTTGTATCAGTTTTACTCATAATAGCCCCAAACTAGAAATTATGCAAATGTCCATCAGTAGAAAATGTACAGATAAGTTGCACTAAATTCACAAAACAGAGCATACTCAGCAATAAGAAGGAATAGGAAATCCATTCACGTGACTAAATGGAATCTCACAGACATTACTCTGAGCAAAACAGCGAGATATGAAAATCTGTAATGTAGGTTCCGTTCATGTTGAGTCCAAGAATAGGCTGAACTGGTCTACAATGACAGAAATCACAGCAAGGGTATTTTTCAGGGGGTTGTCCTGCAAGGGGCACAGGGATGTCTGGGAATGTTCTATGTCCACATCTTGATCATGGATTGGGGTGGTGGATATGTGGGGACATGTGTTTGCCAAAACCTTTTGAGCTGCACTCTTGCAATGGATGAGTTCTGTTGTTGTTAGGTGCCGTCTAGTCAAGTCTGACTCATAGTGACCCTACATACAGCAGATTGAAACACTCCCCAATTCTGTGCCAGGCACACGATCTTATTTATGTTTAAGCCCATTGTTGCAGATGCTGTGTCAATCCATCTGGTGGAGGGTTTTCCTTTTCTTCGTTGACCTGCCACTTTCCCAATCTTTCTCCAGGGATTGGTCTCTCCTGACTACATGTCCGAAACGTGTAAGACACAGTCTAGCCATCCTTGCTTCCAAGAAGCACTGTGGTTTCTACTGCCTGTAAATTTTAGTTCAATAAGGCTAATTTGCTTTTTTAAAAAAAGATCATGTTCATTTGTCTCCCCGGCTATTGCTATGAAATATTTCCAGGGGGAAATTATTTTCCTATTACTTGGGCAAAACCCCCTGTAGACACGTGGCTTTTTCTATCACTCTTGAGAAATAGTTAAAATCCCTAGTTGCTTTGATACACAAATGAGGTCTCAATTCACAAGTGTGAATGGTCAGCTCCAGGGAGTGACCAAATGTGAAACTGGACTGAAAGTGAAATCCTCTCCTCCCCTACTTGGCTGGAAGCTGGAGAGAGAGAATGGGAGATCCTTGTCTCCTGAGGCCCCTTCGGATGTCACCTCTTCCTACCCCCAATATGTGTGGAATTGGGACAAGAAAAGGCAGGGGCAGGCAAGTGTCTCACTGCTTCATTACTCTGCTTCCCTTTAAAGCCTCCCTGTTCTATGGACTTGTTGTTAGGTGGCTCTGACTCTTAGTGACCCTCATAGGGTTTTCAATGGCGATTGTTTCCGGATTGCTTCGGGAGTGGATTGCCATATCCTTCTCCCATTTTTGCCGTGCTGGGGATCGAACCCAGGTCCTCAGAGGTGCAGAGCAAGTAGCACTCTACCAATTGAACTACTACGGAAGGACTTATAGGAGTGGGGATTTAGAAGAGCCCCTCCTTTTGGGAATCCTTAGCCCTCTCCTTGGGGGATACATTTTTCTCTATCTACTCCCCTCCAGTCCTCATCTCCCATGCACGGGAACTAACTTTCCCTTCTTTCCTTCCTTTCTGTCTTCCTTCCTTTCTTTCTTTATTTCTTCCTTCCTTTCTTTCTTTCCTCTTTCCTTCTTTCTCTTTCTTTCTTTTTTTTTTTTTATCTTGAAACAGGGTCTTGCAAAGTTATACAGGCTGCCTCTGGCCTTGAACTCATGATCCTCCTCCCTCTGCCTCCTGGGTCATGGATGCTCTTTTAGGGATCCTGTGCCACTTAGAAGCAGACCTCTCAGGCAGAGTCCAAGGTGGCCCGGGCTGGACTGCTCTCCTCATGACCACATCCAGTCCTCAGGACACTTGTTCTTTCTTTCTTCACATGTTTGGTGTATTGGTCTAACTAGGGATGCACCATAAAATACAGGATGCCCAGTTCACTTTGAATTTCAGATCAAAGGTGAATCATTTTGAGGTATAAGTATATCCCATATATGGCATAAGACATCCTTATGCTAAAAATTATTCATTGCTTATTCATGGTAATGCTGATTGGGTATTTAGCTTAGCTCCTTCCCCACCTCCTGCTGGGATAGCAGAATGCTAAGAGCAGCTTCCTGAACACACCTGATTTCTACTTAGCAGGCTGCCCACACACTCACATTCTCTGTGACCTTTCCCATGTTACTTAGTCACTCTGTGCCTCAGTCATTTTACTTGTTAAATGAAGATAATTGTGGAGTAATTGAGTAATCCAGGTACAGTAATTTGAACAATGTAGGGCCACAGCAAATTCTCTGCAAGTGTTGGTTACCATCAGCATTATCATAGTGGTGGTCAGGGTGGCGTTATTATTGTCAGTGCTTCGTATGAAGGAGGAGGGACTAGAGCTTCCAGTCAGACCATTTTCTGGAGCAAAGGAGTCAGAACAAGAAATATGAGGCTCTGGGATGGAGGGTTGGGAGGGAGGGTGATGGTTATTTAGAGCCTGGGGCAGAGAAAAGAAGTGATGGAGGGGCAGGAATGGGAAGGTCAGGCTGGAGAGCTGGAGAGATGTTCTTTTGGCCTAGGAATGTTAGGGAGTCAGGTGTGCTAGAGAGAAAAGATGTGGGAATTTGACGAGAGTAGCTCGGGTCATGCCAAAATGCATGGTGCTAAAGAAGGCATGGGGCTGGGATTTAGCTCAGTTGGTAGAGCGCTGCTCTGCAGTCTCTCAGGTCCCGAGTTCCATTCCCAGCACCACAAAAAACAGGAGAAGGACATGGCAATCCACTCCCAAGACCATCCCCAAACAGTCAGCCATTGAAAACTCTATGAGGGTCCCTATGAGCCAGACTGGACTCCATAGCACCTAACAACAACTATAACAGAGGAGGCATAGCCTAAACCAGGCATGGGCGACATGCCTGCAATCCCAGCCACTTAGGAAGTGGAGGCAGGAGGATGCAGGTTTGAAGCCAGAGGCAGCCTGTGTAATTTAGTGGAACCCTGTCACAAGATGAAAAGTAAAAAGGGGGCTGAGGGTGCAGCTTGGTAATATGGCACCTGCAAAATATGTGTGAGACTCTTGGTTCAGCCCACTAGAAAAACAAAACAAGAAAAAAGCATAGTCCATAACTCCAGACCTCAGGAGGTTAAAGCAGAAAGGTCACAAGTTTGAGGCCAGGCTAGGCTATGTAGTGAATTCAAGGCCAGCCTGAGCTATACAGGGACACTGTGTCTCTAACAATCTGAAAAACACTGTTGAACAATAGGAGCAGGATGCTCTGGAGCCACGCTGCCTGGGTTCATATCCTGGCTCTGCCTTGCCTGCCTTGGCAATTTACCTGATTTAGCTTCTGTGTCTCAGTTGTCCCATCTGTGAAATCATATCTGTCTCAAAGTGTTGTGAGACTAGAACAAGTTCATACACATAAATCATTTAGAAAAGTGCCTGACAGTTGTTAAGTACCGCTGCTTGTTGGAGAGCACTATACTTGGAGTCTCTTAGATATTTAAGAGAGAGAACTTAACAAGCAGCACTCCTGTTTAGACTATGAAGTTTGTGGGCTACAACAGGAGCCCAGGTCTGAATTACCTGGGTCATAGCTTCCAATGCCTAATCTAAATCGATGTCGTTTTATTACTCTCCCTGAAAAGAGGAAGACAGTAACAGTGCCTCCCTATAAAGGCTATTGTGGGCATTAAATGAGCTAATATACGTATGAGGTATGGGACTTTGTAAATACTCAGAAAATGTTCATAGTTGTCATTATTACAGTCGTTACTCTTCCACCTAGTGACATGTGTCAGGTAGAAAAGGAAACTTTTAGCTGAGCTTCTCAGAGTTGAAATTTCCCAGGTGACTTTGCACACCTCTTCTCTTAACCATTATGATCTAATTCCTTTCTTCTTCCTTCTTTCCTCCCTTCCTCCTTCATTTCTCTTCCTTCCTTCCTTCCTCCCTCCCTCTCTCCTTTCCTTCCTTCCTTCCTTCTTTCTTTCTCTTTTCTTTTTTTTTTTCTGGCGGAACTGGGGAGTTGAACCCAGGGCCTCACGCATACATTTGCAGACACTGCAGCACAGAACAACCCACAGCCCATTTCTTACTTTTTCTTTTGAGACAGAGTCTCACTAAATTTTGCAAGCTACTTCTGACCCCAAGCACGCTATCCTCCTGCCTCAGCCTCCTGAGTCACTGATTACAAGTGTGTGCCACCACACCCAGCTACATTCTTTTCTTTTATGTCTTTATCAGGGCAACCTGGATCCGCCTGGTTTCAGAAAATGAAATGAGAAAGTTTTCTTCTTTCTCATTCCCTGACAGGATTTGTGCAAAGTGGTGTTATCTGTTCCCTCATTATTTGGTAGAGTCCCCAACAAAGCCAGCAGCACAGGGCACTTCTTTGTGGGGAGTTTTTAATGGTTAATTCAATTTCTTTAACAGGTGCTGAAATAGTTGGCTTTTCTATTTCTTTTTCTGATGGTTGAGTAAGTTACCTTTTTCAAGAAGTTTATTTCCTCTAAAGAATCCGTAGAAAGTAGTCAGACTCTCCCTTTGTCATCCTTTTGATGCTGTAAGATCTGTGGCCACCTCCTTACTTCATTCCTGTGGTTTAAGTTCTGACCTTAGAGTGTTACTAGCAGAGATGATATATTATTGCCTGAAAAAAAATTGTTTTTGTAGTACTGAGGCTTGAACCCAGGGTCTTGTGCATGCTGGGCCTGTGCTTCACCACTCACTTCCTGAGTCGCTGGGATTACAGGCAGGCACCACAGCCCCTGGCATGGCCTGAAATGTTTAGCTTGGGTGTTGTTCATGAGTCTCTGACACACTTACTTGCGTGCTCCCACTCACACACACACAGGCATGCAGCAGGTAGAGCGTTAGAGCAACACATGTGCAGGATTTTTCTCCTGCTCCACAAGTTCACTCTGGGACTTTGGAGCACAGCAGAGAATAAGAGCCCAAACGCCTACGTGTGGGGTAATAGAAGGTCTCACATTCGGGCTCTGCAAAAGCTTTTATCCTCTGTGAGGTAGTTCAAGTCGTATGCCCTGCTGTCTCCTCTGGCTTCTCAGTTGAGTTAATTATCCTTCCAGGTGTCCCTAAAGGGACTTAATGCCACATTGGCTCTTAGACCTGCTGCTCTGGGCTGCAGCTGTGAGTCGGCCAATACCTGCCTTACCCAAGCCCATGAGCCCCTTCAGGACACGGGTTCTTTTACTTTCCTTTACACACTGAAGCTCCAGCCTGGGGCCTAGCAAAGAGTAGTGGACCCCATCCATCCACCCATCCATCTATCAATCCATCTATCCACTTCTTTACTCCCTTCATCCATTCTCCCCTGGCTGATACCAAGCCCCTGTGATATGTTGGGCACTATGCTAAATGACAAGAATGAGTCAGAACAAGCAGAGACCCTCTTCTCATGGAGCAGTTATTCGATTTGGGGAGATAGAGAGTAAGCAAATAATGTTGAATGCCTGAATCTTTGCAGGTTATAATTTGGCATTATTCTCAAACTATTTTCCATGGAGCACAAGTTGTGTGGATTATTTCAAGGGGTATTTAAATCTGTTTTGGAAGCTTTGGTTTAAACAAGACAAGCAAGTGTGTTTCTGTGATTTATTAGAGCCTTCAATGCATCAGTTATGAATTTTTAGGAGTGTGGTAGGGAGAATGGCTGTTAAAAACTTATCTGGTTTTAGAATCCTTTCTTGAGACTACCTCACATGGCCTTAGATGATGTCCTCTGGTGTCTGTTACAGACATTGTATATGAAAGTCCCTCCCCCAGCTGCTCAAAGTTCACCACCTTCCAGGAGCTCTATCCACGTAAAATATACTGTGTATTTTTCTGGATAGGCTGGGATTTAGCTCAGTTGGTAGAACGCTGCACTGCAGTCTCTGAGGTCCCGAGTTCAATTCCCAGCACTGCAAAAATGGGAGAAGGACATGGCAACCTACTCCCAAGGCAATCCCGAAACAGTCAGCCATTGAAAACCCTATGAGGGTCGCTATGAGTCAGATACCGACTCAATGGCACCTAACAACAACAACAACAACAACAACAATTTTTCTGGATATGGAGTGGTGTCTCCTTTCATTTCAGAATCTTACTAATAGGTCCACATAAGAAATACACATTTCCATCTGCCTGATTCCTTTGAAAGTAACATGTAGATGATCCATAAACAGAGCTAGCTCTTGTTAGCTGGGTTGTTGTTATTGTTAGGGACCATCAAATTGTGTCCAACTCATAGCAACCCTCATAGGGTTTTCAATGGCTGATTGTTTCGGGATTGCCTTGGGGGTGGATTGCCACGTCTTTCTCCCATTTTTGAGGTGCTGGGAATTGAACCAGGGGCCTCAGAGACTTCAGAGTGGCGCTCTACCAACCGAGCTAAATCCCAGCCCTGTTAGCTGGGTTAGGCACCAATAAAGCCCAAATCAATTGGAGGACATGGCCCTTCTTTTTGACTCATGTATGAAAGAAGCTTCCAACATAGGCAAGAGGCATCCCCTCTCCTCTCCTGTGCTATACATCGCTCAAATCCCAGCTTAGAAAGATGTCATTGTGACCAGAAAGGTTTCTGTCTTCGATTGGTTCTGCAGAAGGACCAAGAGCCAAGGATCTGAAGTGAAGACTTCTGGAGGGAGTGGGGGAAGTAGAACAGAGAGGATTGCGTAAGTTATCCAGGTAGGTTACTGAAGAGCTTGCTGCCAGGCCAATAGGATCTTACAGGGACCTCTGGGAGATGGTGGTCAATGTGCCTCAGTTGTCCCACATGAAAAGCAACCACACTTCCTGATTGGGAGCTGTTCCCAGGAGTGTTATTTTCTTGGGGGTCTTGGCCAAGCTTGTGTCTAAAGCCAGAAGGAGCTGGAAGACTTGCCAGGGTGAACGGGAATAGTAAGAGCTAGAGGGAGAGGGAGGAATGTCTTAGGCCATTTGAGCTGCTATAACCAAATACCTTAGACTAAGCCATTTATAAGCAACAGAGATTTATTGCTCACAGGTCTGGAGGCTGTGAGTCTGGGTCTCCCTCTGCAGGAAGGCCACTGCCTGTTTGTCATCCTGCCCTTTGGTGGTACACTGGTACAGAAAGGCCCTGCCCCTTCATGGGCATCCTGCCATCCATCAAAGCCTGGCCCCCACCAAATAGCCTAACAAATGTCCAAGAGAAAGGCACTGGCCAAACTGGGGCCTGGCCAGAGCTCACTGCCTCAAAGATGGCATCTCCCTGCTGCCTTGTCCTCACATGGCAGAAGGAAGCCCTCTGGCATCTTTTACAAGGACACTAATCCCACCACAGTGGAGATTAGGTATCAACACATGAGTGGGGGTGGGGAGGACACAAATGTTCAGACCGCAGGGAGGAGGTAGGAAGCACCTCCCCCCCTCAGTCTCCACTGCTGACTCAGCTCCCTACCTCTTCTGCTCCCATAACCCACTGGACCAAAATCTGCTTCAGATTTTGTCTCTTTAGGGCTAAATGATTTGCCTCCATGTCTGTTGAAACAGTAGAAGCTGATGGGCTAGAAGTGGCTGGGCACCAAACTTCAAACACCAAGTGGAGGAATCTGATCCAGCCTGGCAGTCTTGTTGTTGTTGTTAGGTGCCATCGAGTCAGTGTCCGATTTATAGTGACCCTATGTACAACAGGTGAAACACTATTGTTGTGCTTCTCTGCTATTCATAGGGTTTTCAATGGCTGATTGTATTTTGGGAGTGGGTTGCCGGGTCCTTCTCCCAAGCCTGCAGCACCTGGTGTTCCCAGGCGGTCTCCTATCCAAGTACTAACCAGGCCCCCACCCTGCTTAGCTTCCGAGATCTGACAGAATCAGCTGCCAAAGTGCTATGGCTGCATGCACCCAGTAGTCTGGGTGTCTTGTAGTAGACTGAAGATGAAAGTGAAATACCTTACCCTCATGTCTTTTTCAAACTACACAGATGTTAAGAGAGTCAAGACTTCATTGATGGTATACCCGGGTTCCTGTGGGCATTTGAGGTTTCCATCCCTGCTGAGGACCCATGTTTTCCAAATTTGGACACCTGTTGGTCTGTCAAGGTGGAACACAGAACAGGATAAACGTGGTTCCTAATGGCCCACTAAGTATCAGTCACTGTCATTATCCGCAGCGTGCACTTTGTGCCAGGTATTGTGCTAAGTGCCCCTTAGGGGTGGCAGTTGCTGTCAGCACAGCCTGCACACTGGGAGGCTGGATGTGCTGGGCCTTGATGCCCACCCCCCCACAGCAGTCTTCAAGCAGCGATGGCCAGGAGTTGGCAGAAAAGCCCCAGGGTTGCCCTGCTTCTCAGTACCCTGCCCTTCTTAACAGGGCAACGGTGGGGCATGTTCTGCACTATCTCCCATGAGGGCCACGCACCAGGTGCCACAGTGTGAACTTTCCTGTAAACACCCTTTATATTGGCTTCCTTCTCGGTTTCACCTCCCCATGGTACTTCTAGAACTTTCTGGGACCTCCAATCAAGTCAATTATTTTCATTGGCACTCTTATGCCCAGGCTTTCTTCTAAGACAATGGGAGTGTTTCATTAATTCTCCAGCGGTCCTGTGCAATGGACACAAATAGTTTTCCCCTCTTACAGTCAAGCAAAATGAGGCTCAGAAAGGTGGTGCTATCTGCTCAAGACCAAAGCCTTGGGTACTTCCATGTCCACTGCTTCCCTGAGAATGAGCCTTGTTGGGCACCCCCGGGACCACTGGCCCCTCACCCCCTGAGCTCAGCTGACCCTGCGAGTCTGCGTCTCCTCCTGCAGGAAGGCCGCTGCCTGTTCGTCATCCTGCTCATGGCGGTGTACTGGTGCACGGAGGCCCTGCCTCTGTCGGTGACAGCGCTGCTGCCCATCGTCCTCTTCCCCTTCATGGGTATCCTGCCCTCCAACAAGGTCTGCCCCCAGTACTTCCTCGACACCAACTTCCTCTTCCTCAGTGGTCTGATCATGGCCAGCGCCATCGAGGAGTGGAACCTGCACCGGAGAATCGCCCTGAAGGTCCTGATGCTCATGGGGGTCCAACCAGCCAGGTAAGGGTGGGTAGCAGGGCCAGTGCTACCAGGGTGGGGAGACAGGGCCACACCTCTCAGGGCCCAAAACAGCACTTCCGCATTGAGCCACTGGGCCAAGACACTGTCATTTCCTGCCATGCATTGACTTATTCATCCCTCAGCTATATAGTGAGGGCCTGGTACGTGCCAGGCACGGTGCTAGGTCCACAGTGCACAGTTGTCCTCAGACTGTATAACAATCACCTGGGGAGCCCGGCACCATGCCACCCCCTGAAATCCCAGTGACTTGGGGAACTGAGGCAGGGGGATTTTGAGGCCAAAGGCAGCCTGTGCAATTTAGGGAGACCCTATCTCAAAATAAAAAAACTAAAAAGGGGCTGGGAGGGCAGCTCAGTGGTATAGCGCTTACCTAGCAGGCATGAGGCACCAGGTTCTATGTCTCACCTCCCAGTACTGGCAAACAAAAAGAATCACCTCGGGAGGGGTTGAAGTGCTGAGCCCCATGCCCACAGGCATAAAGGAATTGCATTGCCGTTCAGGAGTTTTAGAGCAGTGTAGCTCAGGCTGCTCGGGCGGAGGCCTAGGTCGCCTCCTGTGGAAAATGACATCACCTGCCTCTGCCTGTAGTATGTCATGGTGACAGCACCTGCTTCATGGAGTTGGTGAAGATTAGATGGGCAAATGCAGGTGGACTATTTAGACCTGAGCAGTGAAGTTGGCTGTTAGTTACCATCCTTGCTTGCTATTTACCTGCCCAGGTGTAGAGGGGGACTGGAGGGGCAGGCAGGTGCAGAGGGCTGGGTCTCAGAGAGAGAGGGAGGCAGGATTCAATCCTGCAGTGCCTTAGGCTCTCTGGTAAGGATTTGGACTTATTCTCAGAGGAATGGATGATATTTAAAATAAAGGTGCTGTTTTAATATATATAATTGTGCATGTGTGTGTGTGTGTGTGTGTGTGTGTGTGTGTGTGTGTGAAAGAGAGAGAGAGTGTGTGTTTCCAAGAATCCCTTTGGCAATTTGGTGAATCTTAAGGCTCTTCCCACCTGCAGCTGTACCACCCTGGTATCCAATATTGTTAGATTGCGGAAGCTAAGCAGAATGGAGCCTGGTACTTAGATGGGATACCGCCTGGGAACACCAGGTGCTCTAGGCTAGGGAGAAGGACTTGGCAGTCCACTCTCGAAACAGTCAGCCACTGAAAACCCTATGAACAGCAGAGAAGCACTGACAATATTGCCAGGTATGTCACAGTGTCAGCTAGTGTTTTGTTCTGTTGTATGTAGGATTGCTATGAGTCAGACCCAACTCAGTGGCACCTATCAACAACAGCAAGGCCCTTCTCAGAATAATGTTTTTAATTGCATAAAACACAACTCATGAGATTTGAAATGGCACCCACAAGTACAGCAGAATGCAGTTGTCCAAATGATGTCTTTAAAGCACACACGTTTGTGCCATAGTACCTTGTGTCTTTCTTTATTAACACAGGAAAGGGCAAGATCTACCGATGGGCCTAATAATCATAATTTTGCAGCAGATTTTTGTTCTTTGTTTTTTGAGACAGGATCTCCCTATGTAGCCCAAGCTGTCCTTCAAGTCACTATGTAGCCCAGGCAGGCTTCAAACTTGCTATTCACCTTCCTCAGCCTCCTAAGTGCTGAGATTCCAGGCATGCACCACCATATCTAGCTTTGTGGCAGGTTTGGATGTCAGTGATACCCCAAGATTCTGCATCTACTCTAATGTGATCTGAAAATATCCATGATCTTTTTTGGTGACAAAGTCCCAGGCACTGTTCATACTACTGAACTTCATCACCTGTTTCTCATTGAAGGAAATTCTCAATTCTGATTAGAAGCTAGCAAAATGAAAATGCAAATGTTTTCCCGACTCAGTCTTGGATGAACTCCACTGAGCCCTCTCTCTGCTTGTAACTCTCTGCTTTAAAGGGCTTTATGGGGGGAGTGACCTGACCAGATCTACATTTTGGCAACAATGCGTGGATGTGAGAAGCTGGATGCAGGCCTGTTAGGAGGCTGAGTCAGGTGACCTGAAGGGAGGTGGTGGCTGCTCAGACTAGAGATGCACAGATGCCTAGATTTGAGAGCTCTTTGGGTGATAAGATCCACGTGGGGAGGTCAGGTGGGAACAGAAGCCTCTGGATGACTGCCAGGTTTCTAGCATCTACTCTGCACCAGGGAATCTGCAAGGCTCTGTAGAAGTGTTTCCTCACAGAGGGGCTGCCACTGCTGTCAGATAGACTCCATCTAAATACTGAGGCCAATGCCAATCAGAATTGGACACCCAAGGGGTCCCTCTGGATGTGGGAGCCCATGTGAGAGGGAGGGGAGTCTTTTTGGGCAGGAGTGTCTGAGCTCATATTGGAAGGGCAGGTGGGGATAAGTACAGCTGCCATCAAATATGTGATAAAATTGTTGTTGTTGTTAGGTGCCATCGAGTTGGTGACTGACCCATAGCAACCCTACGTACCACAGGCAAAACACTATTGTCAGTGAGTTTCCAACGGGTTAGTGATAAAGTTACAGCAATGGAAATGGCAAGGCACTGGCTTAGGAACAGACTTTAAAAACACAGACTAAGCTGGGTGCCATGGTGCATGCCTGTAATCCCAGTGGCATGGGAGTCTGAGGCAGGAGGATGGTAAGTTCGAGTCCAGAGGTAGTCTACACAACTTAGTGAGACCTTGTCTCAAAATAAAGAATAAAAAAAAGGGACTTGGGGTTCAGCTTAGTGATAGAGCACCTGTCTAGCATGCATGAGGCCCTAGGTTCAACCCTCTAGTACTGCAAATAAATAAATAGATAAATAAATAAATAATAAAAACAGAGCAAATAAGGCAAAGGAAATTGTAGTCTGTAGGAAACAGGATTATAAAATAAATTGTAGGAGTGGGGATAATTGGCTTAGTCCATGAAAAACATCTATATCTTACTTCATACTGTACTTCTAAATGAATTTCAGGCAGAGTAAGACAACAACATGAAGGCAAAAGCCTATGAAATTTACATTCTGTTGGGGGGTACCCACCAAGCAAAGGCTGGATGGCAGAGGACTGCAGACATGTTGGGTGCTTGTGGGAAGCCCAGCCGCTCCAGCGGAGGGTGTCATGGGAGAGGGAGAGGAGCCAGAAGGAGGCTGGGAGGCCATCAGGCAAGATAGTGAGAATCTTGGTAGCCAGTCCACTTTATCCTTGAAATGGGGGCCATTAAGGATTTGGGGGCAAAGGAGAAAAAAATTTCCTGATTGGAATGTTTTCATAACTACTTTACCCTGGATACCTGTGGTCAGTTCACTTAAACATGTTGAACTGAGGAGTCCATGGATCTAAAACAAACCTGAATTATTGGTCTCCACTTTGCTACCAAGTTGCTGTGTCTGGACCTCAACTTTCTACCTATAAAATGGATAGGTTAGATTCCTCAGGGGGCTGGGATTTAGCTCAGTTGGTAGAGCGCTGCGCTGCAGTCTCTGAGGTCCCGAATTCAATTCCCAACACCACAAAAATGGGAGAAGGGCCTGGCAATCCACTCCCAAGGCAATCCCGAAATAGCCATTGAAAACCCCATGAGGGTCGCTATGAGTCGGATACCGACTCGATGGTACCTAACAACAACAACAAGATTCCTCAGAGTTGGGAAACTGGGACCAGAGGAGTCCAGATTCTGGATTCACCTCTGTCTCCCTTGGTTGCCAGGCTCATCCTGGGGATGATGGTGACCACTTCATTCCTATCCATGTGGCTAAGCAACACTGCCTCCACCGCCATGATGCTGCCCATCGCCAATGCCATTCTGAAGAGTCTGTTTGGCCAGAAGGAAGCTCGGAAGGACCTCAGCCGGGAAATTGAAGAGAACACAGGTGAGGCTGTGGAAAGGATTGGGGCCAACTCCACCAGCATACAGGGGTGAGAGCAGGGAAATCCAAACTGTGTTGAGGAATGTCAAATGGATTAGCCAGGTGGTGTGTCATTGTGACAGAGAAACCTACTGAAACAGACTGTGACAGGGGGAGATTCTTTTTGGGGGCTCATGGTTAGATGACCAGTCCATAATGGTGGTGGCCCAGGCATGGCAGCAGCAGGGCCCATAGCAGACAGTGTCCGAAGCAGAGAGCAGAGAGTGCGACTGGACCCACGATTCTGAGCAAAAACCTGCAAAGGCTAGGCCCAGGGACTCACTTCCTCCAAGCTAAATCCCACCTCCCAAAGTTCCCATAGCCTCTACAAACACTAAACACTAAAGCACACGGCCTTCAGGAGACATTTTATATTCAAACCATGGCACTCCACCCCTGGCCCCCAAAGGTCCATGGCCATCTTATAGTGCAAAATCCATTCACTCCAACCTTAAGAGCACCCAAAGTCTTAGCACTCTCAACTGCGTTTAAAAGTCCAAGTCCAGAGTCTCCACTGAGACTCAAGGCACACATAGCTGGGAGCCTCTGCAAAACAAGAGACAAGTTACACATGTCCAGCATTCAACAGAGCAGAGTAAACATTCCCGTTCCAAAACAGAGGAGCCGGGGCACAGAAAAGAAAGACCGGTCCCAAGCAGGACCGATACCTCACTGGACAAACAAACCCTGTCAGTTCAAATCTGGCAGCAGGCAACATGTGACATCATGTGGCATCTGGCATCATCTGGGCTCTAACAGGCTTGCTCAGCTCTGCCTCCGTGGCCCTCTTGGTCTGGCTCCGCTCTTTGCTGGTAGCTTTCTGCAGCAGGCGGCTCACAGTGCTGGCATCTCCAACATCCTGGGGTCTCCACTGCTGCTTAGGCTCCTCCCTCGAAGGTTCACACATCAGGCTTTCAGGGGCGCGCCACAGGACACCTGCCCTAGTACACATTGCCTGGCCTTCTAGACATTTTTCTGGAACTTTGGTGGGAGCCTCCATAACCTGTTAAATCTTGCATCCTGCATGTCTGTCTGTAAAAACAGCACCACAGGGACCATGCCAAGATTTGCGGCCAGATTGAGAGGTAGCTTCTATCTCTTGAATCACAGCTGCAGTGGTGGCCTCACAGCTGCAGTGGTATGCCCAGATGGGGAAAACATTTCCCTGGGTGGCCCCCTTGCAATAGGGACTCTGGAGGCATTCACTTTTCAGCCACTCTCCTTCAAGTTTAACATACTGGGGCCTTTGATGGGAGGGGCCTGGCCAACTCTATTTAGCACCCAAGAGATTTTGACTGTCCCAGAGAAGAGGTCAGGGCTTCCCTTCACTGTAGCTGTCTCCAATCATTTATACAACTGTCTGGTTTGCTGATTCTCATCTCTTAAAAGCAGCCTGGTGCTGGATGTAGGTACCTACCACCCTTTACCAGTTATGGAGCCTGTGTGGCCACCAACTCCCCACACTACAAAGAATGCTGCTCTCAGTAGTGTCACCTGTGCTCCTCAGGGTCTGCTGGAGAATTCCTTGGGCCTTTGTGTCCAGGGGCAAAACTAGTGGACCACTAGTGGCAAAACCAGGGTGAATGCACATTTCTGTTGATGAAGTTCTTACAGAATGCCCTTAAGAAAGGCTGACCCAAACCACGTGCTAGCAGTGGAGATGAGTGGAGATGCTGTGTGTGATTCCTGGCTTCTGCCCTTCTTGCTGGGCTGGGCTTTATTTCAGTTGGTTGAGTGCTGGGCTGTGATCTCTGAGGCCCTAGGTTCAAAACCTCAGCACCACACAAATGGGAGAAGGACGTGGCAGCCCACTCCCGGAACAATTAGCCATCAGAAACCCTATGAATAGCAGATAGTGCTGGGCATGGCACAGTGTCAGGGAGTATTTTATTCTGTTGTAAGTAGGGTTGCTATGAGTCAGACTTGACTCGACGGCGCCTATCAACAGCCACAACTACAAAGCCCTTCATGCTCTCTGCTTCTTGCTGGGTACGGGTGACTATGATGGCAAGTATAAGAGAGGCCACTTGGGATGCAGTGGTGGAAGCCATGTCTTGACTTGAGAGATGGCAGATCTGCCCCAGCAGATTCACATCATTGACTCTGATGAGCACAAACATCATCCTGAAGCTAAGGATTTTGTGTGGCAACTAGGTTCTTTTCAAATACATGTTAGAGTATTATCTACCTGTTAAAAGTTCAGTATTGGTCCATGTACCATCTAAGTGAATGTCACTTGCTGATAGCATATGAGTATTTCCCTATCACCCACTAAAAGGCCTTTCTTATTTTATTTACACCACAGCCCTGAAAGCTAAAATGGATTGGGAATACTTTGCAAATGAGGTTCAGAGAGGTGAAACAATGTGCGCAGAATCTTATCATTGGTAAAATAGAAAAGCCAGGGGCTCTGCAAGGGCAAAGTCTTCCAGGTGGGAAGGGATGGATGCTGGACAGCTGGAGTTGGCAGACCTTTCCTGTAAATAGCCACATAGTAAATATTGTAGGCTTTGCGGGCCACTCTTTTGCAACTACTCAACTTTGCCTTTGAAAAGAGTGGCCGAGTGCCAATGGGTGTGGCTTTGTGTCAATAAAATGTTATTTATGGATGCTGAAATTAAAATTTCATATAATTTTTGCATCTCCAAATATTATTCTTCTATCAATCTTTCCAACCATTTAAAAATCTAGAAACCATCTCAGTTGGCATGCCAGATGAGAGCAGGTAGTGGGCCGGGTTCGGCATGCAAACTGTGAGTTGCTGAGCCCTGCCTGATAGTATTGACTTACTGGCTTCCAAACTCTTTCCTCCAAGTCCTGGTTCTCCAAGAGTCACCCTGGTGCCTCACAGTCATCCTGCGGTGGCGGTGAGCAGCCATTGGGAGGCTGCTGTCTCCCCCATTTTAACCCCAGTTGGGCTGCTTCCCATGTTGGGCTTCCAAGGAATAAGAACAGATGTCCACTGAGTGCTCCCCTCATGCGGGACTCCTCTCAGGGCTACCTGTGTGAAGGGGGCAGAGCTGCACTGGCCAGGTTTTGAGGCGTGGAAGTTGAAGAACTAAAGAGAGGAGGAAATAGCCCCCAGGCCACACAGCTGCAGGACCGTGTCTCTGGGTGTTAGAAGCAGGCTGGCTGACTTCAGAGCCCACACTCTTCCTTGCCATTTGCTTTGCAAAATGGCCACGAGAATGTTTGAATGTCAAACCCCTCATGACAAAAATGAAAAAGCTGAGACCCAGGAAGGGGAAGGGACTTGCCCAAGGTCACACACAGAGGTGGTTGTGCGGCAGAATCCAGAGTCCTTGCTGCTGCATGGTAGGGTGGCCGGGAGGGAGGAGTCGCTGGGAGGCTGGGCACTCAGCTGCCGTCACAGGCCTCCGGATCAGAGAACGGGGGCTGGTTAATGATCAGCTTTGGAGGCTCAGGACAAGGCCAATTCTAGTAGAAAGAGAGATGTCCTTTTCACCCAGTTTCTGGGCTTTGACCAGGTGGCTGGAGGTGAGAACAGGGCAGGAGGGAGTGGAGACTCAAGCTGGTGGATGGGGAGCGGGACAAGGAGTTTCCAGGGGCTCTCTGTCCATAACAGGACTCTGCAGCAGCAGCAACCATAATGCTAATGTGAGCTGTCCTTTTCTGAAGACCCACAGTACTCAATTTTTCATACCCATTAGCATGTTTAATCTTCATAACTGTACCATGAAGCAGAAGATCTTCATTTTACAGATGAAAAGACTGAGGCTCAGAGAGGCAAAATAATTTGCCCCAAGTAACATGGTGAGTGATTTGCTGAGCTCTCAGTCCAGAATCTGTGCTTATGAGCACTGTGCTGCAGAGCCTGGTACAGAGGTGAGCAGAGGGCAAGACAGTGTGGGGCTCACTGGACAAGACCCCAGAGGGCCTCAGCCTTGCACAGTAACCCGGTTCTGTGCTCTGCACTGTCCCAGGAGGGGTGCCCCACCCCTCCTGTGCCCCACGGTATGCCTGCTCTCTTTCTGTGCTCTACCTGCGGCCTGAGATCAGAGCCTGCCTAGGGAGGAAGAGGTGAAGCTCAAAGCTGTGATTTTCCCAGTGTCCCTCAGATAGGGAGGGGCCCACCTGGCTTTCGAATCTAAACTCTTTTACTTCCTTTCCTTTGCCTGAAGAAGGCCACCCAAGCATGCCACTCATGGCTTTCCTTTAGGAACGCCCAAGATGCCACCATTCACAAAGCAATCTTTTAGGATGGATTAAGCATTGCCTTCCTCCTTCACTCATTTTGCCAATGTACCTCCTGAAAATCTTTTCTTATCTGCAAACTAAGGACAAAACCTCCTTGTTGGATGTTGTGAGACACATGAGAGGCAGGAGCCAGGCACATTGTTGTTGTTAGGTGCCACTGAGTCAAGTCCAACTCATAGTGACCCTCTGTACAACAGAATGAAATGTTCCCTGACACTGTGCTATGCCTAGCACTTTATCAGTGCTTCTCTTCTATTCATAGAGTTTTCAATGGCTGATTGTTTTCCAGGATGGCTTCAGGAGTAGATTGCCATGTCCTTCTCCCATTTTTACAGTGCTAGGGATCAAACCCAGGGCTTCAGAGAGTGCAAAGCAGCGCTCTACCAACTGAGCTACACCCCAGCCGCAGACAGGCACATAGAGGTTAATATGTGGCAGTTGTATAAAAAGTATGGTAAGATTTTTAGTAGCTAGGGCCCTCCTGATAAGACTCTCCACCATGATGCATGTCCCATTGCTAGTTGACAGGGGTTTATGTGTCTACTTGTTTATAATTTTTTTTCAGTGCTGGGGTTAGAACCCAGAGCCTTGCACAGGCTTGGCAAGTGCTCTGCCAGTGAGCCACATCCCCAGCTCTACTTACTTGTTTAAGATCGGTCTCCTCTGTACACTCCAAGTTCTATGAGGGGCTA
Source organism: Pedetes capensis (assembly GCA_007922755.1). Taxonomy (NCBI): domain Eukaryota; kingdom Metazoa; phylum Chordata; class Mammalia; order Rodentia; family Pedetidae; genus Pedetes; species Pedetes capensis. The sequence goes on from VMDO01006827.1 coordinate 52,446, forward strand.
CGTCAATCTCTTTCATCTCTGTGAATAATCTTCATTGGTACAGTCTTGTCCACCAAGAACAGGGCTTACCACATAGTAGGTGTTCAATACATGTGCATAATTAATAAATGAATGAATGGACCACTTAGGTATCTGTTCTAAGCCTCAGTTTCCCCCTACATACCAGAAGATGATAATACTTACCTCCTAGGTTGTTGGAGGGATGGGATTTAGCTCAGTTGGTAGAGGACTGCTCTGCAGTCTCTGAGGTCCCGAGTTTGATTCCCAGCACCAAAAAATGGGAGAAGGACGTGGCAATCCACTCCCAAGGCAATCCCGAAACAGTCATTGAAAACCCTATGAGGTTCACTACAAGTCGGACTTGACTCAACGGCACCTAACAACAGCAAGGTTGTTGGAGGGCTGGGATTTAGCTCAGTTGGTAGAGTGCTGCTCTGCAGTCTCTGAGGTCCCGAGTTTGATTCCCAGCACCAAAAAATGGGAGAAGGATGTGGCAATCCACTCCCGAGGCAATCCTGAAACAATCAGCCATTGAAAACCCTATGAGGGTCACTATGAGTCAGATATGACTTCATGGCACCTAACAACAACAGGTTGTTGGAAGTGCCGAATGAATTTATGTACACTAACCTGTGTACACCTGCAGCCGTACCACTGTGGCATCTGATCCTGTCAGATCTCGGAAGTTAAGCAGGGTCAGACCTGGTTAGTGCTTGGATGGGGGATCGCCAGGGGACACCAGATACTGTAGGCTTGGAAGAAAGACCTGGAAGCCCACTCCCCAAACAATAAGCCCACAAAAACCCTACGAATAGTAGAGAAGCACTGACATAGTGCTGAGCATGGTACAGTGTCGGGGAGTGTTTTGTTCTGTTGTATGTAGGGTTACTATGAGTTGGACCGGACTCAGTGGCTGCTGACAACAACCACCACCTGCCTTGTGTGGGGGCCTTTGACCTTCCCTGGCATATTCTTTGCCTAATTTGACATAAGAACACTTTCCCAGTAGCCTCTGAGCTTTCAGTTTTACTGGGAAGCCTGGACTGGAGTGATCAGTTCTAGGTCAGACCTACTCAGTGCCAGGTGGGGCCTTGGGGATGTAGTGAAAGTTGAGGGGGGGTGTTTCAATATCCCTGGGTAAAAACCTGGCCATGCCACTAACCCCCTGGGTCCTCTTGATCCCAACCTTGACCCACTTCTCTGGGACCCAGTTTCCCAAAATGTAAAGAGAAAGGTAATAAACCTTGCCTGGCTCCCTAAGGCTGTTAATGTCCAAGGCCATTGTGCGATTATGAATGTAAAGGTTCTCAGTCCCTCCACCTGATACAAACCCAAGACTTGGTATTATTTGAACAAACCCTTACATAAGCACCAGGCTCTTGACTAACCTGCGATTTCTGGACCCAAGGAAGGCTCTCTAGAGACTTTGCGCCACCAGCCTGTTTCCATGTGGTCTCTCGGGCTACTGTGGTCAGAGGAACCCCAGGGGAGGACCAGAGTAAATGGTTAAAGATGCTTACCCTGGTTTTCCTATTTTTTTTTCAATTTCAACTTCCTTGGCTTTATTATCATCGTCATCATCATCAGAAAAATAATACTCAGTAAAAAATACTTTTTCATCACTACTCTGCATAAAGAGACTGTAAAACTCCTTCCGTGGGCCAGTCTCCCTGTGAAAGCTGGCCCCCGTCTGCAGTGGTGAGCACTGAGCCCCCAGCCCATGCCTGGTGGTAACACACACAGTCTGCTATTGGGGCTCTCTGACTCGGATGCCCGCAGTGAGCAGCCAGGTTCCACACATGATGTGAACTGGGACGCACGCACCCCCCAGTGTCAGGGAGTCCTGGAGGCCTCAGTTTTCCCATCTGCGACTTCCGACAAGTTGCTGTCAACGTACGGCCAGAGCTGAGGAGTTTGGCCTTGGATTTGGCCTGAGGGGCTGGAGAACTTTGCAGACGTCTGATGTTGTGTGACAGCTGTGGTCTCAGCCCAGGTGGGAAGGGTACAGAGTGAGCTAGAGACAGGTGATGGCCTGGGGGTCACTGGTTCCTATCAGGCCACCCTCTGGGGAGCGACTTTGCCTCCTCCCCACTATCAGTGTGCTATTAACAGCCCTTTGCTTCCTGCTTCAGTGCCCCGGGCCCTGGCCTCATGCACTGCTGTGGACCTCTGTTCCTACCACCTGAGAGCCAGGAGGTTCCCATCTGCAGGGCCCAGGGTGAGTGAACCTGACTTTCACCTTCAGACCCTTGCTGTGGTCAGCAGGGCCAGCTTCAGGCACAGCAAAAATGACACCATCAGCCACAGAAGATTCTGTTCCCTCATGGTACTAACAGGGCCATTGCAGCCTGGGCTAGAGAATGGACTTTGCAAGCTCCTGGGTTAGACAGGGAAGAGCCGAGGCCAGGATCCAGACCCCTCCTCCCTGTCCATGTGCTGAGTGTGTGGCCTAATACCTAGAAGGAAAAGCCCATAGAAGAGAAAGAATCAACTGGGGTTTTGTTGTTTGCTTGCTTGCTTGCTTGCTTTTCCCTGCTAGAGCTCCTCCAAGAGCTTCTAGGTCCTCCAGTCAGGGACCCCTGGGGAGCCCTAGGTGTAGGAGTTGAGTTTATTACTCATTGCCGCAGAGAGGGAGTCGTAGCTCAGTATAAAGTGTTCACAAGAGCCCACCAGCAGGCTGGGGGCTTGGGAGGGTCATGTGGAAGAGCATCTGTGGAAGCCAGACTGGATCCGGCTCAGTGCTGCCAGAATCCAGGCACAATTCTACAGGTCAGTCAGCAAGAGAGTGGAGGCTTGGTATTTTGTGGGTGGCACCGTGGCCTTGCCCTCATTTTCATGAAGTGGTGGTGCTTTGTGTCATTTTGTGAGTCTCGGAGTGGCCTAGCTGAGGCTGGTGGTCTGTCAGACTTAAGGTCCTACAGCAGGATAGTGCGGCCTGGCTCCCAGGTGCTGCCTTTCCGTTCTTTCTCCACAGTGACCATGTGTATTGAATCCTTGCTAACACTTGGCTTCCTAGCAAACTCCTCCTATTGGGGCTGGCAAGCAATGACCCACCAAATCCAGCCACTACCTGGCTTCTGTGCAGCCCGTGAGCGAAGACTAGTTTTGAGAGTTTTAGATTTTTAAAGGGTTGAAATTAATCAAAAGAAGAAAAATATTTGGGGACATGTGAAGAACCTACGAAATTCAAGTTCCAGTGTCTAAACAACTTAGAGATTGTCTAGGGAGTTTTCATGGTGCATGGCAAGGCTGAGTTGTTACAGCACAGATAGATCGTGGGGTTCCCAGAGCCTAAAATATTCACTATCTCCCTTTTGACAGATGGAATTTGCTGCTTCCTGCTTTCCTTTTTACTTCATGTACATTTATTATTATTATTATCATTATTATTATCATCATCATCATCATCATCATCATCATTATTATTACTGTTATTGGGTGGTGCTGAGAATTGAGCCCAGGCCCTTGGACATGCTTGTTGTTGTTGTTAGGTGCCGTCGAGTAAGTTTCCGACTCATAGCGACCCTCTGTACAACAGGGGAAACACTATTGTCAGTGCTTCTCTGCTGTTCATAGGGTTTTCAATGGCAGTTTGATTTTTGGGAGGGGGTTGCCAGGTCCTTCTCCCAAGCCTACAGCTTCTGGTGTTCCCAGGTGGTCTCCCATCCAAGTACTAACCAGGCCCGACCCTGCTTAGCTTCCGAGATCTGACGGGATCAGATGCCACAGGGCTACCGCTGCAGGCATTGGACATGCTAGGCAAATGCTATTCTGCTGAGCTCCATCCCCAGCCCTGCACCCTGCTTGGAGTGAGTTAACTCTTTCATCCTCTTGACAGTCCTAGAATTGTTACTTCCATGTTATGAGTTAAATAATTGAGGCACAGGGAGTTTGTCTGTGGTTGCTCAAGATCAGCACCCTGGCATTTTGGGTGAGAGGCCTCTTTGTGGAGACAGGCTGACCAGTGCGTTATAGGATCTTTAGCGGCTCTCCTGGCTTCTAACCAATAGATGCCAGAAGAGTGCCCCTTCTCACCCAGTTGTGACAACCAAAATGTCTCCAGACATTGCCCAGTGTTTCACAGGGGCAGAATTGGCCCTGATGAGGAACTATAGCTCTAAAGCCAATAAGTAAGGGAGCTGTGATATAAACCCAGGGCCAATGTTTAGCCTCCAGCTATGCCCTTGACCTCTAGGAATGGGTTAGTTGACCTTTACTGGTACTTCTGGCTGCAGGAACTATTAATTCATTCCCCCTTTTAATTTTTTATCCCCCAAACACTGTCACAACCTCCCAGGGAGTCTGATCTATAAACAGAGGGATGCTTCAAAAGTGACATCATGTCCTTCCTGACCTACTCTGCTCCAACACTACCCTTACTCTCATCAAACTTACAAGAGAAGCCAAAGAGAAGCCAAAGTCCTTACCATGAGCCCCAACACCCTCTCTATGATCCAGCCCTTTTCCACCCTCCTCTCCCTACCCACCACTTCTTTTACTCACCTCTCTTACACGCCTCCTCTCTCAGACCCCTCCAGCCTCAACAGTATTCTGCTGGAAATACTCCTGCCTCAGGGCCTTTGCACCTATTCTTCATTGCCCCAGGCATTTGCACGATTCACCTCCTCACCTCCTTCAGGTCTCCGTTAAATGACACATTTTCCTTCTCAGATTTCCCTTGGTCAGGTTTTCTTCTCAGTTAGACCCTTGAAAAAGGCGTCTCACCCCAGAATGCCTGTTCCCTTTCCTCCTTTGTCATTCTCCATGACACCTATTAGCATCGAATGTATTGTAAACTATGCTTATTTGTCTACAGCCTGGCTTCCTCTGGAAGCTGGGCTCCCCAGGTCATGGACTTCCATGTCTTGTTGCTCAGTGCCTTGTCTACAATAAGAACCCCATAAAGATTTATTGATGGGTGGATTGGCTGTGGTTCCTGTAACTGAGTTCTGGCTCCCGGCTCCTATTTCAAAGGAATAGAAACACAGCCACAACTTACTTTTGGCATTCCTGTGGTCACCAGTCCCGTCCAACCACCATCATCTCACTTGGAAAATGGAACAGATTCTGAATCTACTGTCAGCTCAGTTTTTTGCCCCCCTACAGTCCATTCTCCTTATCAGGCCTAGAAATATTTGCAAAATGCAAATTATATCATCTCTCTTGGGCACTAAATCCTGTAGGGGATCCCATCCCTGAGCTGGCTTCTGTTGACCTTTGCTCACCTTGTCCCCAGCCCTCTTCCCTTTAAGCCTTCCAAACTCACTGGCTGGGATTTAGCTCAATTGGTAGACCGCCTCTGTGCACTCTCTGAGGTCCTGAGTTTGATTCCCAGCCCCACAAAAATGGGAGAAGGACGTGGCAATCCACTCCCAAGGCAATCCTGAAACAGCCATTGAAAACCCTATGCGTCAGATACGACTCAACAGCACCTAACAACTGTCCCAACACACTGGACTTTCTTGGTTCCTCAACTCTGCTGAAGAGAGCTCTGATCTCCTACCACAGGGCCTTTGTACTTGCCATTCCTATTCCCTGAAGCCCTCTTCCCATGGATCTTAGTATGACTGGCAACTTTTTATCCTGAGGTCTTGATCAAATGCTGTCAGCTTGTAGTGACCTGACTGGTGTCACTTGACTGTCATTTCCATTGCTTTGCCCAGTTTTATTTCCTCTGTAACATTCATCACTACCTGAAATTATGTTTATTCACTTGTCTATCTCCCCTTCTAGAATATAAACCACATGGAAGCCTTTTCTGTATTGTTCACTAAGTACCCCAAGCTCATAGTCAGTAGCCCATTGTAAGTAACCTTTTTGGATGAATGAATGAGTGGACAATTTTGATCACCCAGCCATTGGTGATCCCTTTACACTCACAGCTGATCTTTCCCACTTAGCCCTTTGGCAGTGGCTGCCTGGGTGAGCCTTGGCATGAGTTATGGGTTATCAGGCAGCCCTGCAGCTCACTCCCTGCCCCCAGTCCCGGGGCCATCTCCAAATACGGATGGTGAGACAGGACAGTAGAAAGGTGAGCGCCTGCTCTTCCTCCCCTTCCCTCACCCATCCTCCCTCTCTTCCTTCTCCTTGCTCTCCCCTCCCCTTTCTTCTTTCTCCATTCACTGAATAGCTTGGATCCCTGGCAATTCAGATGCGTTCTTGACTGACTACACAAGAGTTCAAATGCTCCCATGCCCTTTGCTGACATACACTTAAATCATCCTGCTCTTTGCTCCTAGGTGCTGTGCGGAGAAATGGGCTGCATTCTGTGCCCACGGAGATGCAGTTTCTCGCCAGCATGGAAAGGTAAGCGTCTAGTGAGACTCCTGGAGGAGCCCAAGCTTGATTTAAGAGAGTGATGGATAATAATTGGATGCTGCAGCCAGCCCCTGCCATCCCTGAGGTTCTCTCCAAACCACCCAATGCCCACATTTCCACTGTTCACGTC
>VMDO01006827.1:58993-96569 GCA_007922755.1 Pedetes capensis
AAGAAAAAGAAAGAAAGGAAGAAAGGAAGGGAAGGAGTGAGGGAGGGAAAAGAAAAGAAAAATAAGGAAAGGAAAGGAAAAGAAAAAAGAAAAGAAAAAGAAAAAAAGGCAGCTGTTAGCTGGTGGCACACACTTGTAATATAGTTGTTGTTGTTGTTAGGTGCCATCGAGTTGGTATCTGACTCATAGCGACCCTCACAGGGTTTTCAATGGCTGACTGTTTCGGGATTGCCTTGGGAGTGGATTGCCAGGTCCTTCCCCCATTTTTGCAGTGCTGGGAATTGAACTCGGGACCTCAGAGACTATAGCACAGCGCTCTACCAACTGAGCTAAATCCCAGTCCTTTAACCCCTCGGAGCCTCAGTTAATCTTCACCTACTAATAGGATATGACATTGGGGCCCACCTGAGGGACTCTCTTTGAGATTAAATGAGATGATGCCAAGAAAGCAGGTTGCCCTGGGGCCCTGTATAGAGGGTAGCATTTGTTACCTAGCCATTGGTTTCCCCATTTAAAGGCTATAAAGCAGAGAACAAAGTGATTTGCTGAAGACAGTGCTGGGCAACAATCAGGTCTATTTCATCCATTCAGTACATGTTTATTGAAGGCTTCCAGTGAGCCAGGCACTGGTCTCAGTGCAGAGGATACAACAAGGAACAGGCAGATATCTGAGCTCTGTGGAGCATTGAGTTCTGGTGCCGCAAAACCATTGCATGAATAAAACCCATAGTATATCAGAGGGTTGGCAAATGCCGTGGGGAGAACAAAGCATGAAGAGGGTGGGGAGTGGGGCTGGAGGGTAGGAAGGGGCAGTTTTCAAATGGGTGGTCAGGGAGGGCTGGGAAGCTGGGTGGGAAGGTGGTTGGAGGTGGGGTCAGAGAGATTGCTTGGGTGGTAGAGGCACAGAGCATATGGGCCATCAGGTGCCATTGATGTAGCCTTGACTTTGAACACAATGAGAATCAACATGTTTTATCCCATAGCCCGTGCTTCTTTCCCCGGCACCACATTTAGGGGCTTTGAGCACAACTTTGAGACAGGGGTTCTGTCACTAGCCTGCCCACTCACAACCATGTGATCTGGGAACATATTTAAACACCTGCCCATGCACCACTTGTGCTGGGTCTGTTGGAAACGACCCAGTTCCCACCATCTGGAAGTCCATGTGCATTGGATACAAATCCCACCCCTTTCTGGGCCTCAGTTTCCTCTTCTAAACAAAGCAGGAATTGCCCTAGTTGAACTCTGGGCCCTTTCCCCTCTCTCAGTCTCCTTCCCAGGCTCAGTGTGGTTGGGGTCCCAGGTATGAGGGGAGCCACAGCTCTTGACCAGGCCTGTTCCCCCTGAAAACTCAGACCGCAAGGCCAGTTTCCAGTGGCTTCCAGTCCTTGTCTTCCTGTCAGGCTGGAAAACCACTACTCAGACTCTACAACCAGTCCCCATTGCCCTCTGGGGAAGGAATCCCTTATGTGGTAATTAAGGCCAGAATGTATTTGAATTATCTTTTACTCTTTAAAAAATAAAATTTAATTTTAATTTAAAAAAAAAAACTTTTAAAATAAAAATTTTAAATTGCTTTGTTACACACAAGAACACAGGAGCAAAATTAAAAGTTAAGTGAACACCGTTCTAACAGGATTTCTTGATGTCCCTCTCTGTGCATAAATACGGTTTTGAAAATAAAAATGGATAATGCCATATACACTGTCTTATAATCTATTTCACTTAATGGAGTGTAGAGGACACCTTTTTGTTTCAATAAATTCAAGTCAACATCTTTTTTTTTTTTTTTTTTTTTTGAGACAAGATCTTACTATGTAGCTCAGGCTGGCCTTGATATTGTGATCCTCCTGCTTGAGCCTCCCGAGTACCGGGATTACAGGCATACATCACCATGCCCAGCTTCATTATGGTCTCTTAATGATATAATTAATAATACTTAATTTCATCCTTTCCCCAAACTCTTTAATTATACATGGAAAACAACCCAGAAAATACAAATAAGGAATAAAAGAGAAAAAAAATCCATAATCTTACCCCCAAGAAAGGCACCCAAACAAGTTTGTATATAGCATTCTAGATTTTTCGAATACTTGCAGGTTCACAAAGTATGATTTTAAAAGTAAAACTTAAGTAGTGCTGTTACCTGCCCTTCACTTAGCTTGTGTAGAAGACACCTTTTATTAGTAAATGCCCATTCAACTCGTCTGTGTTAACAGCTTAGTTCCATTCAGAAAGACTTATCCTTATTTGGACAATCCCTATTAGATGGACATTTAGGTTGTGTTTGATTTAAATTACTTTTGGTGACATGGCGAACTCTCGTGTCTCATACTAAACGCTTCTCTTACCATTTCTTCAGGATAACTTCTTAGGGTAGAATATCTGAGTGAAAGCTTTTCAGTGCCTGTGCCACATTTGCTTCTAGAAAGACCAGTTGGCCTCCTGAGCCCTAAGCAGTGGGCAGATCAGTGTGGACCCATTGCCCCTGGAGGCCAGGGATCCAAATGTGATCTGAGTGGCTTTTCTTTGGATCATTGAAGCAGGGGCCACCCTGAAGAGGTGGAGGTGCCACTGGATCTGCCTGCTGACTCCAAGAAGGAGGAGGAATATCGCAGCAACATCTGGAAGGGCTTCCTCATCTCCATCCCGTACTCAGCCAGCATCGGGGGTACAGCCACCCTCACGGGCACGGCCCCCAACCTAATCCTGCTTGGCCAGCTCAAAAGGTAAAAGCAAGTGTCCCATGGCCTAAATTTGCAACTCCTTCTTCTCCTCCTCTTTCATTCCCCATCCAGGGAGTGTGGAACAGAGGCCTCTGTTGGCCAGGCTCTGGGGACACAGAAACGCACAAACTGAACTAGGCGTGATAGCACATGCTCCCAGCTGGGACAGGAGGATCATGAGCTCAAGGCTAGCCTGGGTCACACAGAGAGACCCTGTCTCAAAAAGGAAATACATCGCATTAGTTTATTCTGATTATAAAATGGTATAGCCACACTATAAAACACTTTAAGAACACAGAGAAAATCAAAAGCTTGAAGTACCTCCAGTCCCACAGATAGCAGACTTCCTTCTAGTCTTTCTATGTTATATATTAAATATATGTGTATATTTAACATTGCCATCAAATTGTTTATACAGTTTCATTGCCTTATTTTTGATTAAAATTTTTTAAAAACACAACTTTAGTACCTATAAATTATTCCATGGAAGGTATCATTTTATTAGATTGTGCTCATTTTATTATTATTTTGCTTTTATGAATTATGTGACTGACCACATAGCTGCTATTTCAATATTTTTAAAACAATATTTTTCTTTTGTTTAGCTAGCAAGATGTGCTTATTCTTATAAAAAATAGATAAAGAAAAAAATAATCTCAGAATCCAACTATGCAGCTTGTTAATGTTTTTGTTTGCTTATTTATTATACAATAACTGCGGTTTGGTTTGTTTATTTATTTAGAAATATCTGTCAGTGGGTTTGTGCCCACATACATTTGTATACATCATTTTGTACACCATTTTGTGTACATGATTTTGTAACTTCTTTTTTTTCCTTTCCAGTCTAGCACATAGATTCCTGACCACATTTCTGGTGTTTTTTGTTTTATTTTGTTTTGTTTTGTTGTTTGGCATATTTTTAGTAGAAGAATTTCTGGATGAAAGGGTATGCACCCTTTAAAGGCTCAGTGCATTTTACCACATTCCAGAAAACATGTCCCGATGAACAAGCACCAAGAATCTGTCTGTTTTTGCATATCTTCCCCAGCATGGGGTGCTATTGCCCTCAGCCCTTTCAGGCTTAAAGATGTCTTAACAAAAGGGAGGTTGAACACTGAGGCAGAGGAGGGAGGGGCTCACAGATGTCCCCACCGTGTGGATCTGTGGCCAGCAGGACAGAGGTGGGAGTCCATGTGTTTTGTTTGGCTCCCATATTTAAACAGCGTGCAATTCCAAGGGAAGCCCTGTTCCGGGGTTGCTGGGTGCTCTCCTGCATAGGGACCCTGGGCGACTGAGTGGCACTGAGCCTTCAGTTCACCATGGTGCAATATTCTGGCTTCACCAGTTCCTGTACTGTGTAGCTGGCACCTAGGGGCGCTGCATGGCACCTGCAGCTCCACGGGGTCAGCATTCCAGCAAAAGAGAAAGCAAGGGAAACTGTGCCTGTGATTCCTGGGGTGCAGCACCTCTCCCCCGGGCCTTCTGTAACTAGGCCGCCCTCGCGCTGGCACCCATGTGCGGCTGATGCCGCTGCCCTCACCACCCGCTCTGCTCTTCCCCAGTTTCTTCCCACAGTGCGACGTGGTGAACTTCGGCTCTTGGTTCATCTTCGCCTTTCCTCTCATGCTGCTGTTCCTGCTGCTGGGCTGGCTCTGGATCTCCTTCCTGTACGGGGGACTGAGCTGGAGGTACCTCAATTTCTTCCCAGGGAGGACAGTGCCAGCTTCCCAGCCAGCCTCTGCTGTGCCCCTCAGCTTCCTGTCCCCCCGGGGTTGCCCTCCTGAATCTCAGTGTCTTCCCTGAACCCTGAGGGTGGCTGTTAGCATGTCATGTCATATGCTCAGGTCTTGACCTCAAAGGATGTGAAGATTAGGGGGGTGGCAAGTGGTCAGTTAATGTCACTCATCATTATTGATTGTTGATAACATTGTTCTCCAAATAAGGTAAGCACTCATAGCCAGAGGAGAGGGGAGCACAAGGTTTCCTATTTTATGGGGCCCTGCTACAGGAGATAATTTGGGATGGTGAGAGGACAAGGTAGTAAATACTACCTGCTGGTGTAGTGGGAAAGTATTCCCTTATCAACTCTCGTCCAATAGACCTGCTTATGTTGAGGGAAAGTCTTTGTTGGGTGCTAGAGAAAAATTTAGCATCTCCTTCACATTTCCAAACCAGCCTTTTGAATGAAGAAGGAGCAAGCTACAGGTCCCAGAGACTTGCGCCACTAATGGTGCTGAGCCCAAACATAATAGTGTGCTTCGATTCCATTTGCTCATTTTTATGGTTTCTTTCTATTTATGACAGTGATTCTCATTTTCCATTTGTGGGTATGGTACACAATTTGCTCTCTAAATGCATTTCATTAAGTAAAGTGGTGAGTCTATTTGGAAGAAACCATTAAGGAAATATGAGCCAGACAGTATGCTAATATAGCAACGTTGGTCAAGGTAGGTTGTGAATGCCTAGAGGTTGGGAAATGCAGTCAAAGCTGGGGGTGGCAAGGATGTCATGAAATTATCCTCAGACCCAGTCCCCTCCCCTCATCTCCAGGCCTTACTTGGCAACTTTGTGAAGTGGGACCAGTAGGAGCGATTCTGGGGGAGGCTCTGAGTGATGCTCCAGGACTCAAGACTCCACGTGTGAGAGCAAAGCCTCAGGGTGAGCCCAGCTCAGCCCAGTGACAAAATCCTAGACCCACTCAGATGGGCTAGCATTCAAGTCTCCATTCTGTGTGATGTTGAACAACTCTGTAACCCCCACTGCACTTCCCATTTCTTCAATTTCTTCACTTGTGGATTGAGGACAGAAATTAGCCACAGCTAAAGGAAAAGCTTGGGAAGGGGGTAAACTGCCCAGGACCAGCTTGAGCCATAGTCCCTTAGTCTCCTCTCTCTGTCCTAGCAGCGTCTTTAGTACCTGACCTCAGAGCAGGCTAAGAGGGAGAAAATGCAGGTGACAGTGTTTTCCAGAGATGTGACAGGAAAGTTTCTGGGCAGTCCCAAGACTCCATCTTCATTCAGCAAATGTCCCCTAAGCCCTGTTTTGTGCCTGGCACTGTGATAGGTGCTGAGGATGCAGGCATGGGCAAAGCAGCCACCAAGCCTGCCCTTGGGGAGCTTGCTGACAGTGGTAGGGGAAGCTGTCGATGAGCAACTGAGTGCAGCAGGAATTATTGGCGGGTGCTGTGTAAGAGTGGCCATTGGGGCCACCTTACCTAACCAGGGAGGTCAGGAGAGCTTTCTTGGAGAATTGAAAGTTGAACTGGAATGTGAATAATGAGCAGATTTAACTTAAGAATGGGAGAGAAGAAGATTTCCAGGGAGCTAGAACAGCGAGTTACAAAGGCCCTGGGCAGAGGTAGCAAGGGTGGTTGTAGAACTAAAAGTTTAAGTGACTAAATTCAGGAAATTGGAGAGGGAGACTTGTGAGAGATGAGGCCAATGAGGCAGACAGGGATTTTTAACCAGAAATTACTTTGCCCTCTGTGTCACAAAGGGACATTTAGTAACATTTGGAGACACATTGGTTGTCTCAGCTGAGGAAGTATTGTTGGTACCTAGTGGGCAGAGGCTGGGGCGGCTGATTAGCATCCTAACCTTGCACAGGATGTTGTTGTTGTTGTTAGGTGTCATTGGGTTAGATCTGACTCATAGTGACCCTATGTACACAGAACAAAACACTCCCCAACGCTGTGCCATGTCCTGAACTATGTCAGTGTTTCTCTGCTACCCACAGGGGTTTCAATGGCTGATTGTTTCAGGATTGCTTTGGGAGTGGATTGCTAGGTCTTTCTCCCATTTTTGCGGTGCTGGGGATAAAAATTAGGGCTTCAGAGAGCACTGAGCCCCACTCTACCAACTGGGCTAAACCCAAGCCACATGCACAGGGTAGCCTCACAAAACCACAAACTGTCACCCTGGAGTTCGATTATTGAGGTCTTTATGGGAGTTTGGTCATCACAGGAGACAGCAATTGTGGGTTTTTTAAAAAACAAATATCCATTGCTGGGTGCTGTGGCACATTCCTATAATCCCAACTACTTGGGAGGCTGAGGCAGAAAGATCATGAGTTCAAGGCCAGAGGCAGCCCACACAATTTGGCAAAAACTTGTCTCAAAAAAGAAAAAAAAAAAAAAGAGCGGGGGTGCAGCTCAGTGGAAGAACACTTTCCTATCATGCACAAGGCATGAGTTCAATCCTAAGTACTGAAAAAAAATTGTTTATGTAACTTGAATAAGCAGCATATACCTATAGTTCAAAAACCAACACAATATGAAGAGATATTTGATGAGAATTCTTTTACCCAACCATGCCAAACTGGCCTATTTGCCCAGCATTTCCCCCTAAAAACATATCCACTTTCATTGGTTTCCTGGGAAATCTTCCAGAGTTTTCTTAAGCAAGGTGAAGCAGATACAAGCAGATTTTTCTGGTGACCAGTCTTCCTAACAGATTTCATTTTGTATATTAGCAGGCATTTCATTTTTATAAGATTAATTTCCAGAAGTGGAATTTCTGGCTTAGAGGAGAAATGCATTTTTATCTTAGTAGATAGTTGTCAAATCACTCTCAATAAGAATTGTACTAACTTGCTCTCCCATTCACAATGTAGGGGACAGGCTGTTTTCCTGTAAGAAGGTGGCTTTTTCCCACTCAAAGAGGAAATTGTTGTTGTTGTTGTTGTTAGGTGCCATCAAGTCGGTATCTGACTCATAGCGACCCCCATAGGGTTTTCAATGGCTGAGTGCTTCGGGATTGCCTTGGGAGTGGATTGCCAGGCCCTTCTCCCATTTTTGCGGTGCTGGGAATTGAACTCGGTTCCTCAGAGACTGCAGCGCAGCGCTCTACCCACTGAGCTAAATCCCAGCCCCAAAGAGGAAATAATTTGTGTTTATTTTATTATGAGGGATCTTGAACAACTGATGTTCCTCTCACTAGTCTGTCAGTTTGCTGTGCTCTGGGGGCCTGCATGTTGCTGTGATGCTGAAAGCTATGCCATCAATATTTCAGATACCAGCAGAGCCATCCATGGTGGACAGGTTTCAGCTGAGCTTCCAGACTAAGACAGACTAGGGAGAAGGACCCTGCAGCCCATTCCCAAAACAATTAGCCATCGAAAAATCTTATGAACAGTGGAGAAGCACAATCAAATACAGTGCCGGAAAACAAGCCTCCAGGTTGGAAGGCATTCAAAAGATGACTGGGGAAGAGTTGCCTCCTCAAAGTAGAGTCAACCTTAGTGATAAGAATGGAGTAAAGCCCCAGGGACCTCCATTTGCTGATGTGGCACGACTCAAAATGAGAAGAAACAACTGTAAACATCCATTAATAATTGGAATATAGAATGTACATAGTATGAATCTAGGAAAATTAGAAATCATTAAAAATGAAATAAAGAGCACATAAACAACATTCTAGGCATCAGTGAGCCAAAATGGACTGGCATGGGCCATTTTGAATCAAAAAATCATACAGTCTTCTATGCCAGGAATGAAAACTTAAAGAGAAATGGTGATGCTTTAATCATCAAAAAAGACATCTCAAGATCTATCCTGAAGTACAATGCTGTCAGTGATAGAATAATATCCATACATCCACCAGGAAGGCCAGTTAATATGACTATTATTCAAATTTACAAACCCACTGGTAAGGCCACAAATGAAGAAAGGGAAGATTTTTTACCAGTTTCTTTAGTCTGAAATTGATCAAATATGCAATTAAGATGCACTGATAATTACTAGTACCTAGAATGCAAACATTGGAAACAAAGAAGGGTCAGTATTTGGAAAATATGGCCTTGGTGTCAGAAACGATGCTGGATATCACATGATAGTAGTTTGTCGGACCAATGAGTTTTTCATTGTAAATACATGTTTTAGCCAATATAAACAGAAACTACACACATGGAATTCACCAGATGGAACACACAGGAACCAAATTGACTACATTTGTGGAAAGAGACAATGGAAAAGCTCAATATCACAAGTCAGAAAAAAGACCAGGTGCTGATTGTGGGTCAAACCATCAACTTCTCATGTGCAGATTCAAAATGAAACTGAAGAAAATTAGAGCAAGTATACAAGAGCCAAGGTATGACTTTGAGTATATCACACCTGAGTTCAGAGACCGACCGTCTCAAGAACAGATTTGATGAGTGAGACACAAGTTGTGGCATGACATCAGAGACATCATTCATGAGGAAAGCAAAGGTTTATTAAAAAGAAAGGAAAGAAAGAAAAGGCCAAATTACATGTCAAAAGAGACTGTGAATTTTCCCTTATATGATGAACAACTAAAGTAAAAGGAAGACATGACGAAATTAAAGAACTAAATAGAAGATTTCAAAGGGCAGCTTGAAAAGACAAAATCAAATATTATAATGACATGTGCAAAGAGCTGGAGCTAGAACACCAAAAGAGAAGAACACACTCTGTTTTTCTCAAGTTTAAGGAATAGAAGAAAAAATACAAGCACCAAGTGGTAATAGTGAAAGATTCTACAGGGAAATTATTAAAGGACACAGGAAACATCAAAAGAAGAAGGAATGAATATGGAGTCATTATAACAAAATGAATTGTGGATGATCAACCATTTCAAGAGGCTACATAAGATCAGGGATCAATGGTACTGAAGGAAGAAATGGAAGCCGCCTTGAACGCATTGGCAAGACACAAGGCTCCAGGAATTGATGGAATATCAATTGAGATGTTTCAAAAAACAGAGGCCTCACTGGAAGTGCTTACTTGTTTATCCCAAGAGGTTTGGAAAACAAGCTACCTGGCCAACTGACTGGAAGAAATCCGTATTCCTAAGAAAGGGGATCCAACTGAATGTGGAAATTATCGAATGGTATCACATGTAAATAAAATTTTGCTAAAGATCATTCAAAAGTGACTGCAGCAGTATATTGAAAGTGAACTGCTGAAAAGTTAAGCCAGATTCAGAAGAGAATACGGAACCAGGGACATCATTGCTGATGTCAGATGGATATTACCTAAAAGCAGAGAATACCGGAAAGATGTCTATCTTTTATTGACTATGCAAAGGCATTTTACTGTACGGATCACAGCAAATTATGGATAACATTGTGAAGAATGGGAATACCAGAGCACTTAATTGTACTTTTGAGGAATCTGTACATGAATGAGGAGGCAGTCCTTCAAACAAAAGAAGGAAACACTGATTGATTTGAATTCAGGAAAGGTATCTAACTGGGATGTATTGTTTCACTGGGCATGTTGTTAGGAGGGACCAATCCCCAGAGAAAGACATCATGTTTCAGAGAGTGATGGATCAATGAATAAAAAGGAAAACTCTCAATTAGATGGATTGACACAGTGTCTGCAACAATGAGCTTAAACACAAAAAAGATCATAAGCATGGCATAGTGTTGGGAAGTGTTTCGTTCTGTTGTACATAGGGTCACTATGAATTGGTCCCACCTTGTTAGCACCTAGCAACAACAATAACTAATGTGTTTGGGAGCCATTGATATTTCCTCTCCTGTAAATTGTTAAAGTGTGTGTTCATACGTTTTGTACCTTTTTCAAATGGGTTGTTCATCTTGGTCTTATTGATTTCTGGTATTTTTTATTTAATAGAAAAGTTAGAGCTTATTATGTAATATGAGATGTAAATTTTTTTCCTAATCTGTCTTTTGACTTAGAGTGTTTTTGTCCTATGCAGAGTTTTACATTTTTATGTATGAGAATTTATTAATATTTTCTCATTATAGTTTCAGAAATTCCAGTTATAGTTTTGAAAAGTTTTCTTACTGTGGGAGTTATAAAAGAATAATATATATATTTTCTTCTAATGCTTTTACATTTAAACATGATCTGTTTGGAGTTCATTTTTAGAGTACAGTGTGAGGCTTGGGTCCAATTTTATTTTTTGTTCTAGATGACCACCTCATTATCCTAGCACCATTTATTGATACACTAACTTCTAAATTTGGTTGCTTGTGTTTTTGGTGTCCTATCTAAGAAACTGTTGTCTAAACTGAGGTCTGAAAATTTACTCCTCTGTTTTCTTCTAAGAATATTAAGGGTTTGGCTCTTATATTTAGACTTTCAGTTTACTTCTAGTTAAACTTTGTATATGATATGAAGTAGAAGCCCAAATTCATTCTTTTGCACATGGATAGCCATTTGTCCTAACACCATATGTTGACAGATCCTTTCCCCATTGATTTGTCTTGATTCCCTTGTCAAAAATCAGCTGGGCTATGCGTGGTGATGCCTGCTGTAAACCCAGCACTCTGAAGACTGAGGCAGGAGGATCATGAGTTCCAGGCCAGCCTGGGCTACATAGCAAGATCCTGTCACAAACAAACAAACAAACAAAAAACTCCATTGGGGAACACTTATTTTATGGAATGAATTGTTGCCCAATTCCAGGATCACAAATAAAGCCAATTAGGATCTTTTAAAAAAAAATTAATTGGCCTTGGACATAGGGATATATTTCTGGGCTTTCAATTCTGTTCCATTGATCTACACATCCAGCAGCATGTATTGAAAAGCCCGTCTTTTCCACAACAGTCTGAGGTGTCAGCTTTATCATGAACTAAATTCCCATTTATGATGGAGACTGTTATTAGACTTCTTATTTTGTTTCACTGATTCGTCTGTTTATCCATGTGCCTGTTCGACAAGAGGGTTTTAAGCCTAGGAATCACAGGAATGATCACATTTGACATTTTCACAAGGTCAGCCAGGCTCCAGATGGGGACAGCAGTTTTGGGAAGGGAAGACAGAGGCAGGAGGCCAGGCATTAGAATATTGCAATCTCCAGAACAAGAGAGCTGTGGTTTAGCCAGGTGGTAGGGGGTGGGGCGGTGGATGGGAAGCTGGTCCCACCTGCAGCAGCGACACTGAATGTCCCTCGTTCTGTTTCAGGGGCTGGACGAAGAAGAAGCCTGAGATAAGAGCTGATGCAGAAGAGAAGGCTCGAGCTGTGATTCAAGAAGAATTCCGGAACTTGGGCCCCACCAAGTGTGTAGAAGGCTTGTGGCAGAGAGATAGCTAGGCCTTAGGCTTACGAGGGAAGCTCCATCCTAGCCTGGCCCTGTCTGAGTGCCAGGGGAGCCCAGGGCCCATAGCCTGGGCCTGGAGATGGAGCCCAGGAGGTAGCTCACAGTCAGCCTCTTACCCTCATGCTGGAGTAGATGCCTGCAGGACCATAAAGCCCCACAGGGTGTACTTCCCACCTAAGGCACCCTTTCCCCTACCCCAGGCACTTGGCGTATCTGATGCCCTCTCCTGTGGCTTCCCAGGCCTCATTTAATGCATGTTTCTCATGTGGTGAAATGAGAGGGCTTCGGGCTTTGGCAGACCTGTGTTTAGGGAACGGTTCTGCCTCTGTTTCCAGTGTAGCTTTGGGAAGAGTGCTAACCGTCTCTGGGCCCTGCTCCCCAATCTGTGAAGTGGGTGCATTGGTGGATACTTCTTCTAGCATTTGGAAACTCTTTCCTTCCACCTCTGCGCATGTCTGTCCCCTCACTGTATCTGTTTCTTCTCCTCTGTGGGTATTTATCGGCCTGTCTGTCTGTGTGACCGTTCTGTCTCTTGGCCTCCCTGTTTCTGTTTCCTTTTCTCCCTGCTCCTCTAACTCTGTGTCCCACTGTCTTTCTCTCTGTCCTGTTTTTGTACAACTCTGACAGGTTCCTGGTGAGAAGGATAGAAATGGTTTGGGGAGGAGTGGTTGGTAGGCAGCATCGCAGGAAGATGGCAGCCTGGGATGCGGATCCAATGGTGGACACCCCTTTCCCACTCTGGCCACTGCTTGCAAGCGAAGGATTCGTCCCAGCCTTTTCCAAGGCAGGGCTGGTCCTACCCCACCCAGCAAGCACCTGTCCCCCAGCTCCGCCCTGCTGTGACTTGCCCGAGCCTGGGGTCACCATGGCTCCTGCATCTTCTGTGCCACAGGTTTGCCGAACAGGCTGTTTTCATCCTGTTCTGCGCCTTCGCCATCCTTCTCTTCTCCCGAGACCCGAAGTTCATCCCTGGCTGGGCCAGCTTCTTCCCCGCCGGGTGAGGTTCTGGGGACCCATGGGTTGGAGTCTGAAGGGAAGATTGTAGGGTGGGCCACATGGAGCGGGGCAGGCTGGGAGACCTGTGTCTGCGTTTCCGCCCTTCGTCCCATGTACCCCGTCATTATCAGTCTCTCCTTCTGTCCCTCCCCAGGGAAGTTAGGTCTGGGTAATAAAACATTTGGTTTCTGGAGAGTTAAGAGCTCTGGCTTTGGAATCAAACAGAACAAAGTTCAAATCCTAGCTCTGCCCCTTATGAGCTGTGTGTCTGAACAAATCATTGCATCCTTCATTTATCCATTTATGAAGCACCTGCTGTGTGCTAAGCATCATTCTGGATGCTGGGGACACAGAGGAACGCAAACAGTTAGACAACAAAGTAACTGCCCATTGGGTGAGGACTTTGAAGGAGAGAGTAAAGGGTTGTGTTACAAAATAATGGAGCAGGGGCATTGACTTTGGTGAGTCGTGGAAAAACCGAAGGTCAGGAAGGGTGAAGGGAAAGCCATGGAGACCAACTGGGAATGCCCACTGAAGCCCGTGGTAGGAACCGTCTTAGCATGTGTAAAGGATGGAAAGAAGGCTACTGAGATCTGCTGGGAAGGAGGGAAAGTGGGCGAGATGTAGCTGGAATGGTAGGCGAGGGTTGGACACAGAGGATCTTGTCAGGCACATGAAGCATTTTGGTCTTTTTTCCTTGAGAGCAATGGGCAGCTACTAGAGAATTTTAAGTCATATAACTTCTTTGTGCTTCAGTTTCCTAGTCTGTGAAATGGTTTTGTTTGTTTGCTTTTGTGCTACTTGAGGCCCTTGCACATACTTTGCAAGCACTCTACCACTGGGCTGCACCCTCAGCCTACTTTTTATTTTTTTATTTGGTCTCACTAAATTACACAGGCTGCCTCTGGCCTCGAACTTGCAATCCTCCTGCCTTAGCCTCCCAAGTCACTGGGATTACAGGATACACCACCACACCCAGCTTATAAAAGGGTTTTGTAACAATATATTTCTCAATGAGATCATTCTGAGGATAAATGAATAATTGCAGCTAACTCTGTGTATCTGCGGGCTGCTCATTCATGGATTCAACAAACTGCGAGTCAAAAATATTTGGAAAAAAACAGCTCTGTACTGACCATATACAGACATTTTTCCTTGTCATTATTCCCTAAACAATATAGTATAGCTATTTACATAGCATTTACGTTGCATTAGGTATTAGAAGCAATGTAAAGATGACTTGAAGTCTGTGAGAGGATGTGCATGGATTATATTCAAGTCTTGAGGATCCGGGGAGTTAGGTACCTGCAGCGTGTCCTGGGTCTCCTCCCCTGTGGATCCTGAGGGATGCCTTTATGTGTCAAGTGCTTACAATGGCCCACAGGAAGAGCTCAGAAGTTCCTAGCTATGCTTCTTAGGAATGAGCAGCAGGGGCAGAAATGCAAGTGGGAAGAACAGGTAGAAGATAGGACACCATCTGTGTGTTCCCTGGCTTCTAGGACAGGCGTCAGCAAAATACACCTCAGGGGCCCAAACTAGCCACCACTTGCTTTCGAATGGTTGCCACATTTTGAAATGACTGAGGGAAAAATAAAAAAACCAAGTAACAAAGCCAGACAGGGTGGCACACATCTGTGATCCTAGTACTCAGGAGGCTGAGGCAGGAGGATTGAGAATTAGAGGGCAGCTGGACTACACAGGGAGACCCTGTCTCCATACAAAAACAACAGCAAGCAAAAAACAAAACAAGCAAACAAAAGACAAATAATATTGTAATACATGAAAATTATATGAAATTCAAATTCAATTTCTACAAATAAAGTGCTATTGGAACACAGTCCTACCTGTTCACTGATTGCCTATGGCACCTTCATGCCACAGGGCCACTGTTGAGTCTTTGTAGCAGAGACCATGTGGGTGCAAAATATTGACTGTGTAGCCAGCTGGCAGGAACTCAAGCATAAATGCAATAAATACCCACAGGATTTTTTTTTTTTTTTTTTTTTTTTTTTTTTGTGGTACTAGGGGTTGAACCCAGGGCCTCGCACCTGCATGCTCTGCAAGCGCTGGACTGCTGAGCTGCACCCTCAGTCCATTCTTTTAGTTTTTGAGACAGGGTCTCGCTAAGTTACGCAGACTGCCTCTGGTCTCGAACTTGCGATCCTCCCGCCTCCGCCTCCTAAGCCGCTGGGATTACAGGTGTGCGCCACCGCACCTGGCCTAATACCCTCAGGATTCTTATGGGAGGCCAGGTTAGGACGATTCATGAGAGCTGCATGGACCCCAATATTCTGTGGCTCTCAGCTTCTTCTCTCTTTGGTCAAGTCCTTCCTCCTCAGTCTTTGGATTTGGAGAACAAGCACTTGTTTGGCTCCAGCAGCATCAAAAGGGCCCAGGGGGCCCTGGATAAAGGCTTTGGCCTCCATGGGCGGCTGCTTCCATGTGGGCACAGAACAGGCAGCACCTGAAGGCGCCCCTTCACAGCAGGCCAAAATCCCTTCCGCAAATCCTTCTTTGCAAATCTGCCAAACTGCGACCTGCCAAGAAGCCAGGGTCATGTGCTTTGGGCCTTCTCATTGTAGGTTTGTTTCGGATGCTGTCACTGGTGTGGCCATTGTCATCATCTTGTTCTTCTTCCCATCCCAAAGGCCCTCTCTCAAGTGGTGGTTTGACTTCAGAGGTAAGATGGTGGGGGTGGGGGTCACAGTGCGCTCGGGGAGGACTGGGATGTGGGACATGAGACTCAGGGACCTGGAGCAGCCCTGCCGTGCGAACCTCCTTGTCCTGAATGTCCCCCGTGGGCTGTCTCAGAGGTTACCTTGTCTGGAGACTTACGGCTGCCCAAGGTGGCAGGCCCTGGGTAAGATCCAGCAGCTGTTTTTGTACAACCCATGAGCTACCCGTGGTGTTCACGTTTTCAAATGTTTGGGAAAAAAAAAGATATTTCCTGACCCATGAACATTTTGTGGACTTCACATTTTGTTGTTGTTGTTGTTAGGTGCTGTTGAGTCGGTATCCAACTCGTAGCGACCCTCCTAGGGTTTTCAATGGCTGACTGTTTCAGGATTGCCTTGGGAGTGGATTGCCAGGTCCTTCTCCCATCACATTTTAGTATCCATAAATAAAGATTTGACTTTCCTCAAGAAATTTATAGAAATTTATTTTCTTCGGTTGTATAAGTACAAAGGCTCCCTTTTGCCTCTTGACCCACAAAGCCAAATGTATTTACTTTCTGATCTTTTTACCAAAAACCGTCCACTGACCCCTTAGCCCAAGGCAAGAGTTGCAACTCCAAGGCCTGAGGAGCCACGCTGGGCTGGAACCAAAAAGGAGGTGGCTTCCACGAGATCACTGGGCACCCTGATCCCAGTCTGGAAGCTGGCTTTCCCTCGGCTGTCATGGCTTTCATGGGGTTTCCTGCAGATATCCTCCAAAAGGTGGCCCAACACCTGGCACTGAAGCTGAGGCTACAGCTGGCCTCCTCCACCTGGGGCAGCCATGACCTCTGGGCTCCAAGTCAGGGAACGGGGCTGGTGATCCAGTGATCTATCATAGGCAAGCTGGACTGAGGACTCAGGGAAGACAAAGGGTTCCCAGGGCTTGTTCCAGGGGCAGCCACAACCTGGCTGGACCTGGTGTGGGCCTGTGGGCCTGTGGGCCCCGGGGAGGGCCTCAACCTGCCCCCCAGTTCTGCTGCCCATCTTCCTTCCAGCTGCCTCTCCTTGGCTGCCCCCTGTGTCACCTGGGCACTGAGCCGCTGCACTTTCTACTGCTTCCAGGGTTTTCAGATGGCACCTCTGCTTCACGTTAATTTCTGGTTTAACGCCGTGTCTTCTCTGTTCTCTAATGACACCTCCTCTTGCCAGGGGCAATCACCCTACAGCTGCCTTGCTGTGTTGGCTGCTTTTCCTCCCGGGGTGGGGGGAGCAGTTCTTTGTGGTGTCTGTTCCTCGCTGTGTCTTCCTCTTCACTGTGTCTGTTCCTCACAGTGTCTGCTTCCTCGTGGTGTCTGTTCCTCACAATGTCTGTTCCTCAGGGTGTCAATTTCTTGTGGTGTCTGTTCCTCATGACGTCTTCCTCCTCATGGGGTCTGTTCCTCATGATGTCTGCTTCCTCGTGATGTCTGTTCCTCACAATGTCTGTTCCTCAGGGGGTCAATTCCTTGTGGTGTCTGTTCCTCATGGTATCTTCCTTCTCATGGTGTTTATTCCTCACAGAGTTTGTTCCTTCTGGTGTCTGTTCCTCACGATGTCTGTTCCTCACAGTGTCTGTTGTTCACAGGGTCTATTCCTTGTGGGGTCTGGTCCTCCTGGCGTCTTCCTCCTCATGGTGTCTGTTCCTCACAGTGTCTGATCCTCACGGTGTCAGCTCCTCATGGTGTTGGGTCATCATGCCTTCTTCTTCCTCCCTGTCTCTTTCCTAGTGTCCATTGCTACATGCGCCTCATTGCCCACTTCTTCACAGAAACTCCAGCCACCCATGCTCCTCCTGTGGCCCACAACCCCCCTCTGCTCCTTCTTGCACCTTTGGTTGTCTCCTCTCTTCCCAGCTGTCTCTTCTCATTGGCCTCTGAGACAGTCAGATGGTCCGGCCTGTTCCTATTTGGGCAGATCTGCCCCCAAGGCCCCTCCCAGCCTCATGGATCCTGGCTAGCCTGTGCCCTGGTTGCCTTGGTCAGGTTCACATCTATGGCTCTGTCCCTTGCAGGCTAACTCTATGCCCAGAGCTTTCTCTCAGCTTTGCTGTCCGGGAGGTAGAATGACACAGAGGACTTTATCCCAGCTCTGTCATCAATAGGCTGGGTGACCTCTTCTAAGTTCCCGTGTTCTTTAGGCCTTGCTTTTCTTCTTAGGAAGGGGGAGATTCCTTAGATGCCTCTGGTTTGTACTGGTTTATGGATCAGGGCTGCCAACTCAAAGGCCCCCCAAGGTAACACTTATGTCTAGTGGAGTGGATGCAGGGGAATGTGTTTCACGAAACACATAGCCCCCATCAATCTCCTTTCCTCTCGCATCTTTGAAATAGAGAACGATTTCTAACCACAAGGAAATAACAGCAGAGAATGTAAGGAATGCCAAGACCCTCAGGAGGCTGGCATGGCGGGGTCTGTGCAAACATGGCCAACTGATGCCACTCACAGGAGGGCAGATGTCACTTGGTTTCCACCGAGCGTCACCACGCAATTTTTGAAAACAACTAGTGTGGCCAGATTTGCTGATTTTTAAAGAGAATCAGAGAATCTGGATTTCTTTATTTAAAATCTCCCTTATTATAAACGTGTTGTTTGATGCAGTGGGCTCCGACTCAGCAACCCTATATACAGCAGAACTAAACACTTCCGACATGGCAGTATGGCTGTGCTTCTTTGCTATTCACAGGGTTTTCAATGGCGGATTCCTTTTGGAATTGTTTGGGGAATGAGCTGCCGGGTCCTTCTCCCACTGATTGTAAATGGTGATGATTAATCCAAACTGCAAAGCAAATATGGGGGCTTGGGTGACGGCAGTAGTATAAAGATGCTCTTGTGTGGAGTCTGGTCCACAGAGTGACAGCCTGCACCCTCTGCCGAGGTTCTCAAGCTGGAGCTTCCAGCTTTGCGCAGTGGGTGGGACGGCGGACTCTAAGAGCACGGCCCGTCCCTGCACACTTGGCTGAGGGGACGCTTTGCGGGACTCAGCACTCAGGACTTCGGTGGAGTCCTGAAGAGTGGCCAGTCTGTTGCCATGGAGAGAGGATGACCTGATCAAGGTCACAGAGCTAGTTAAAAAGAGACAGGAGCTAGAAACCCGGCAGCTTGTCTTCCGGGCCTGCGCTCCAACCCAGCAATGGAACAGTAACCCCATGTCCCCATGTGCCAAACCTGGCCCCACTGCCTTTGTAAACAGAGTTTCTTGGAACTCTGCCAGTCCATTGTCCCTGCATTGTCCCCAGCTGCCTCCATGCTACAGAGACAGTGTTACCTCCCAGGTGGTAGGTCTGGCCTACAAAGCATGAGTCATTCATTCTCTAGCGCTGGACAGGAGACGTCTGCTGGCCACTTCCACGCATAACCGCTGCCACACTCCCCACTGTTGAGGAAGTAAAAGCCGTGCCGGTTTCGTGGGCCACGGGGCCCTTAGTTTGTTTCTTTGCATTTCTGTCCTCTGTTTTCCTCTCGTACACCCTCGAATACCGAGAAAAGCCTTTTCTCCTGTCAGTGAGGATAAAGATAGCACTTAGCCAGGAAGGCTGTGGAGAGAGTGAAACAATGGCCTGTGTGTGGAGTGTCTCATTCCAGAACCTTCTCAACCTGTGGGAGCCATAAGAATTGTTTCCATCCTGAATTCAGCAGCTACTCTGTCACACTAGTGAGGTGTCTCCCTGACACTCCAGAAGCAGATGCTGGAACCATAGCTTGGCCTTCTGGGGACCCTGAGTCGCCCCACAAAGGTGGGGCTGCAGGGCTGGTGGTCCCTCCACAGGCGAAGTGGCCCTGAGCGTGTGCTGGCCCTCTTTCCACCCAGCTCCCAACACGGAGACAGAGCCCCTGCTGAACTGGAAGAAAGCCCAGGAGACGGTGCCCTGGAACATCATCCTCCTCCTGGGAGGGGGCTTTGCTATGGCCAAAGGCTGTGAGGTAAGAGCCCTGTGGGGGCTGCAGGCCTGGGAGGTGTGGGCAGGAGCGAGAGGACAGCCGGGTGCCTGGAGGCCAGCTTCCTATTAGCTGAACTGGGACAATCATAGTCGCTACCTCTAGGGCCCTGCTCCTGGGGATGCAGAGCGAGGGCGGCATGAGGTCTGGTCTGGACCCTCAGGGAACTCGCGGAGAGCATAACACCAACAGGACTCCGGTGCCATAGTGACAGGGTGGCCAGTGGGCGCAGAGGACTAACCTGCACTCTCCCTCGCTAGGCTCTGGCCATCACGTGTCCCACAGTTCAGCTCAGGGAAACCTCCAACAGACCTGTGAGGCAGATGCCCTCAGTATCCCCATCCGTAGAGAAGAAAGTAGGGGCGTGGAAAGGTAAAGCAAGTTGCCTAAAGTCACACAGCTGTGGAATGAGGATTTGAATCCAGGCAGCCTGGGTCTAGAGTCTATGCTCTTGACCCCTGGGATAGAAACATTAGATGATAATAGTAATCGGTTAATGCTATTATTAACGCAAATCTTAATGCTATTCCAGAGTGAACTGAGTCCGAGCCAGGACCAGGGCAAGGCAATGAGGCAACAGACACACAGTTTCAGGGTCATTCACTCTCAGGGACCTGCAAGGTCATGGTCAGCTGGCCCTGCCCCGAGCAGTGCAGCCCCAGTGGCCGACATGTACATGCTGTGTTTTCTCCTTTAACCCCCGTGCTGAGCCTGTGAGGGAGGTAGTGATTTTACCCCTATTTTATAGGTAGGGGGACAGGGAATGGGACAAAAATTAAACAAATCTCCTAGGGCCATAAAATGGGCCTGTGCATGGGAGGTGAGGTGAAGACTGCCTTGCACGTGCAGGCTCCGAGCTGTGCTCAGGAGAACCTTGCCCACAGCAGGCATGGCCTGGAGCCTGTGGTGAAGAGCGAGTCAGTTCATCTCTGTAAACCCCAAAGAGCAGCCTCTGCCACCTCTCCGTTCTCAAGACAAAGAAGTGCACTCAGACACTGTGCCCTCAGCTGGGATTGGCTGCCAGAGCGCATGACACCAGACCCGCAGCCAGTTAAGGGTCCACCTGAAATAGGGAAATCTGAAATTCCCTTTTGTGTTGCTTTCCCTTTGTAGTTCAATTTTACTTTCACTTTCAAATAGTGTCACAGCCTAGGACACTTGTTAATGGTGCACACTTGTCAGACGGCCAGGCTTGGGGACTGAGTACCTGAATTCAAATCCCGGCTCTCCCAGTCTTTGCTGGGTCACTTAGGGAACGTTCCCTAGCCTCTCCGGCTCTTGTTTTCTTATCTATGGCATGTGAATCTAAGTACTTGCTCTGTGGGTTGTTGGAAGAAGTAAAAGAAAATACCGACCCATGCATGGCAGGTCACACATGCTGAGGCACAAGCCCTGGGCCTCACTGCACTAGGTTGACTTCCAGAATGCAGAACTCAACTCACCGGCCACCAATGAGCCATCAGTGGGGGTCACCACTCGGAGAAGGGACTGGAGGAAGCAGCAGAGGGCAGAGGAAGAAGGCGGCTGTGAGACAGACCCATGCCACAGTGGGCACGGACCTGGGCTGGCCCTTCCAAGAGCCCCGACTCATCAAGGGAGGCCCATCCTTCACCTCCCAGCATCCACTGAGCATCTGTGGATGCCACCTGCCCTGGGAGCAGATATGGCCTTGGGCAAGGTGGCCCTCTTGGGGCAGGAGAAAGGGGCAATGCTGATGGGGATGTGGGTGGCAGAGTCCTCCACCCAGGGACCAGAGGTCAGGTCCTCCACCCAGGGATTCTTTAATGACACATACTTTATTGTATTCGTTAAAAAGAGCACATGTGGGCTGAGGGTGCAGCTCAGTGGTCCTGCACTTGCAAAGCATGCAAGCATAAGGCCCTGGGTTCAACCCTCAGTACTGAAAAAAAAAAAAAAAAAAAAGAGCACATGTAAAATGGTACTGAATTCAAAGAGAACAAAAGGGCAGATAAACAAAAGTTGTTTTTTTTGTGTGTGTGTGTCTCTGTTTTAGGAATTACAAGAGCCAGAGAGGTTAAAGGGATTGATGCTAGGCAACACAGCTCATTGGTGGCAGAGCTGGAGTTTGAACTTGGGTCTGTCTGACTTTTCATGCTATTGCCCGCTGCTGGGCATATATCAGGGAAGACTTCCTGGAGGAACTGACATGCTATCCAGGTCTTCAAGAGGCCATGCAGTGCAGTGGGACCATATTGTCTAGGTTGCAACCAAAGATATTCCATTATTGCAGGGGTGGGGGGACTTGCCAAGTTACTAAACCTCTCTGGGCCCCAGTTTCCTCATCTGTAAAATGGGCACAGCAACAGCACCCGCCTGGTAGAGTTGTCATAATTATTAAATGAGTTGATATGTGTGAAGAGCTTAGGATTCAGCCTGACACAGTCGGTCGCTGTGATTAGACATTAGAGAAAGGGAGAGTGGAGGATGACAGAAGACATGGCCTGAACAACTCAGTGGGCTTGGTGGTCAGCTGCGGGGACTAGGCCCAGCCTGACTCTGAGGCAAAGGCTGGAGGAAGAGAGGACCCTTTGCCCCCGAGGCTCCAGGGCTGGGAGGTGGTGGAGAGGCACCGCCCCCATGGGACTGGGCTATGGGGCCTGGGGGGCTCTTGGTTCAGCATGGGGCAGCCGGCCATTGTGTAGTGGCTGCCCGCCCCAGGCAGCGCAGCCCACCCAGGAGCCACCAGGATGCTCGCAGCACCTCTGGCTTCTGTCTTCCACCCAGGGCCTTTGCAGAGCCACAGCCAGGCCACCTGAGACCTGGGGGTCCTGGCTGTGGCTCCAGGGATCTGGACACGTGGACTCCCCAGTGCCAGTCTACAATCTGGAAGCTTACTTGGACCTTGGGGCCCTCACTGAAGTGGGCTGCTGCAAAGCCACGTACTCATGATGCCCATATGTATCAACTCAAGTGTGAAGGCTTCCTTGAGCCTACACTCAGGGCCACATATGGCCTGGCCCCTGCCTACCTCACCACCTTTGGCACTGACCTCTCCCCCTTCTTTGTTCCCCTCCTGTCCACTGGCCCTTTGCCGTTTCTCGGCCACATCCAACCCATTGCACCCCAGGACCTTTGCATCTGCCGTTCTCTGTTGAATGTTCTCCCTAAGATCTCTAGGACCTCACTCTTCAAGTCTCAGCTCCTCAGAGATGGCCTTCCAGGCCACCCTATCTAGTGTACCCCCCAGCCTTTGCCCCTCTCCCACTCACCACCCTTATTATTTCTTCTATTCTGCATTTACCCTCCCCCCTAAAAAATCCTATCCGTTTTCTTATTGGCACTCTGTCTTATGCAATCACAAGCTGCACGAGGTCAGGGACCATCTGTCCCACATCTGGTCCAGGCACTCCCAAGAGTCCTGGTATGTAAGGGTGCTCAACAAATATTTTTTGACCTATAAGATGGGCTATTTTGAAAACTGGTAGCCCAATGTAGGGAAGGTATCTGGAAGAGAACCAGTTTGTTCCAGGTGCTCAGCCCAAGTGCACACTCACTCTCACAGCTATTATCATGCTGTCCTAGGGTAGATGGGAGATGGGGCCCACCCTGGTGCCTTCCATGCCTGAGGTCACCACAACAATCTTAGCTACAGATACACTGAAGCTTCAGAAGCTTGATAGTATGTCAGAGTGGAGCAAACCCCATGGGGAGATGGAAATGTGTGCTCCTTACCATCCTTCATTATCTGCTAGAAACCTGAGTCATTTTTATCATCATCACCATCATCATAGATTTGGAGAAGCAGTCTGATGAGATCGTTAAGATCCAGATTCTGAGCTTAAAACCACTAGGACACTTGTCTCTTCACTTCTTTGGGAAGTCAGCCTCTTTGTGTTTTGGTTTCTTTAACCATAAAATAGGGATAATCTCATCACCTACTTCATGGAGTTGTTATGAAGAGTAATATTAATATTTGCAAACTATCTAGAAGAGTGCCTGGCACTGCATGCACAGTATGTTAAGCATTTGTCCAATTACATAAATAATAATAAGTCATATTCAGTGCTGACTATGTACAGGAACTGTTTTCACATGCATTTATTTA
The DNA here is from genome assembly GCA_007922755.1 of Pedetes capensis. Lineage (NCBI taxonomy): Eukaryota > Metazoa > Chordata > Mammalia > Rodentia > Pedetidae > Pedetes > Pedetes capensis. Next base: position 82,449 of record VMDO01006827.1, read on the forward strand.
ATCCCTAACACAATCACTTCAAGAAATCAAGGAACAGAGATATTAAGTAATTTGCCTAAAGTCACACAGCTGGTAAACACTGCAGTGGTTTGAGTGTTCACATATGTGCATAAAACCTCTTTCTTTCTTCCTTAATTCCAATCTTCTAGTCTCTCTTCCTAAGAATTATCACACAGAGTTGTGTACACGCAGCTGAGGGCACTGTGTTTTATGAGCCTTTGCAGAGATTCTCAAGTGCCTCAGGAGATTCTGATTTTGAACATGGAACTTTGACCATAACTCTCTCCTCTGTAGACAAGAGATGAAGGAAAGATCTGGTTGGAGTAGGAAAGGAGAGCAAGACGGAGCACTGTTCTGGCAGCTCACTCTCCTTCCCTCCCTCCCCTCCAGCGAAGTGCCTTCGGGTCTTCTCATCATCTTTGTGGTCTCCAAAAAAAGACAACCTGACAGCCACGGCATTGGGCGATTCTGACTCTCCTTACTTCTAGTAGCTCATAACCGGATGCTACTAACTACGGCTGGCCTGCACTGGCAACCCACCACGTGCCCAGATGCTCTTCTAGGTCTTTTTCAGATCGGCTCCTTTTCTCCCAACAATAACCCTCTGGGACAGGCACTATGATTGCCTTCACTTTACAGATAAGGAAACTGAGGCACAGAGAGGTTATGTCACTGCCTAGGATGGCACAGAAGGGATTAAGTGGGGGAGGCAAATTCATTCTGACCCCCAAGCCCATTCTGCTCACTCTGACCGTTCTGCGGCTGACCTTGGCTGCCGCTGGCCCCTGGCATCCCTGGGAACTCTGGAGGCTGTGTTTCCAAGGGAACAGGAGAAGGCAGGTGAAGTCCCTCCCCTGTTCCCAACAGATCCTCAGGCAACAGGGGGCTTCTGTTTCATGAAGCTCCCAGACTACCCTGCAATGAGGAGGCTGAGCCAAGGGCCTGAGTGGCCGCTGGGACATTGGCAGACAGCCTGTCCCCCAGAGGCCAGGCTTCAGGGGGGCTCTTGGGTGCCTGCTCACCGGACTCATTAACATTCCCTGTCACCAGCCCCTCTTCATTTAGCTGCACTCACTTTGCCAGAGAGGTGGCCTGTGGGAAAAGCCAGCAGCCCCTGGGCCAGGCAAGGGGCCGAGCCAGGCTCTCAGACAAATCTGCAGAAATATAAGAAACTTTTCAGGGGTGAAATATTTTTAAACACTTATTATTCCTGTATTAAAGGTAACTTTTAAGTGAACCTGTAGGGGCAAATGTTTTATTTTACCTAGGCAAAAACTATTCTGTATTCTAGAATCCACTATTAAATTTTAAGTTCTGAATAAGTGGTGCATTTTCTACTAACCATGAAAGAAAGTGTATAAAGTTTCTTTGGTGAAACAACATGTATTGGGACCTGTGGGTACTGGGTTTGTACAAGGACTAAGGCTACATTTGATTCTAAATCTTAGGGAATTCGTTCAGCTCTGCCTTTGATCAGCTCCTAAACCTACAAGCTGTAGGGTGCCCTGTTGCAGCTTTATTGATGGCCACAAGAGGGCACCATGCAGCAAGAGTCAAAGTCCTTAGCTTTGTGATCACAGTGAGGTTGTGCTGGGTCAAGGTTATTCAAGGCTATGCTGGATGATGCCTGGAGAGAGCAGGTATATGATGAACTGTTAAACAGGGCGATTCCCAGAGCAGTCAGCATAGAGAGCACTCTGATAATTCCACAGCATTGGAAAGAGAGTGGAGTCTAGGGAACCAACTTTCCCATCCCACACATACTCGGCAAGTGCTCTCCCAGTGAGCTGCACCCCCAACCCATTTTGTATTTTTCATTTTGAGTTAAGTTCTCGCCAAATTGTGCAGGCTGTCTGTGGCCTCAAACTTGAAATCCTCCTGCCTCTGCCTCCTGAGTGTCTGGGATGACAGGTGTGCACCACTGCGCCTGGCTGGGCATTGCTCTTAATTAAGAGGTGAAATGACAGGCCAGTTTGTCCAGAGGCAGATGGGGATAGAAGAGACCTTTGTAGGAGCGCAGAAGCTTACAGATGGGTATCCCAGTGACTACTTTACGGTACCTGGGACAAGTTCAAAACCTATTCCTTCTCAGTAGAACAAGGACAATAATACCGACCTTACAGTATGGTTGGGCGGAGTCAACAGGTAATGCCACAAGTGCCTGGCCCTATAAAGCATCAATTTGGTGATTCTTGTGGTGGTGAATAATAAGTCAATGTTAATGTCTATATTTTTGCAATTATTATTATTATTATTATTTATTTATTTATTTATTTTTATTTATTACTTTTTTTTTTTTTTTTTTTTTGCGGTTGAACCCATGGCCTTGCACTTGCATGCTTTGCAAGTGCTGGACCACTGAGCTTCACCTCCAGCCCATTTTTTCACTTTTTGAGATGGGGTCTCACTAAGTTATGCAGACTGCCTCTGGTCTTGAACTTGAGATCCTCCTGCCTCCACCTCTAGAGCCACTGGGACTACAGGCGTGCGCCACCGCGCCCGGCAGCTATTTTTGCTATTATTGTGATAAACTTTCTTATGATTGATCATAAATATCTTTATTTTGAATAATATGATATGTGGGATAGTATATTTGATATCTATTAAAATCTTTCCTAGTAATATTTTATGTAAGTACTTGTATTTTGTTAATTAATAACCATCTTTGGAGGAGTGAGGAGATTTACCATGAAGGATCTGTCTCCTTAAGTTGGAGCTTAAGGGTGCTAGAACCAAATGGAAATGGAGCTTCTACTTTTAACCAAGTGGATTATCGGGGTCCCTGGGGTTTGGGCCTCTGGGCTGCTGAGCATGGAGTGGAAGAAAGTGAGGAGCGGAGAGGCTCGGATGGGTGGCTGTGGATGGCCCCTGGCCCTCTGGTCCCCCACCTGGGAGGGTGGCACTGACATGGAGAAGCACCCTCTTGGGCAGCGGTGGGGTGGACAGGGAATGAACGCTGCCTCTGCCCGCAGGAGTCAGGGCTGTCTGCGTGGATTGGGGGGCAGCTGCACCCACTGGAGCACGTCCCCCCAGTGCTGGCTGTGCTGCTCATCACCGCGGTCATCGCCTTCTTCACCGAGTTTGCCAGCAACACGGCCACCATCATCATCTTCCTGCCCGTCCTGGCGGAGCTGGTAAGGGTCCTTCTGGGGTGGGGAGGGGCGCTGCTCCTCAGTGCAGGGTCAGAAACCTCTCCCCTGCTGCCCGAGCTTCCTCAGGGGCACAGCTGCCACTGTGCACAAGAGAGCCGGACCCACAGTGCCATTTCTTTAAGAACAGGGATTTTTTTCCTTTTCTTCATGAAATGCATAAGCAGACTCAACATTTTCAAAGTGCAACAAATTTCCTCGTTGAGGAAAATTCACCCATGGCAATGTGGAAAGTTTTCTAGGGAGATAAAAATTACCAAATTTGGATGAAGTAGAAAATCTGAGTAGACGAATAACCACAGGAGAGATCCTGCAGCCTTCCTCTCAAGCAGGGTTTCCGCGCTGCCCACCAGAGAACTCTCCATGGTGGGGGCCGTCCTGTGCATCCTCACATGTCTAGCAGCGTCTACTGGCTTCTACTCCCTGAGGCCTGGAGTTGCCCACCAAATGGTGACAATTCAAAATGTCTCCAGATGTTGCCAAGTGTCTCCTGGGAGAACAACTCAGACCGAGTGGAGAACCTCTGCTGTAAAATCCACCAGCCCACATGGTGTGGTCAGAGAGGGTCTGGGTGGCTTTACCTAGAACACTCCTTTGCTAGGTGAGGGCCGCCAAACCTTCAGTCAACAAATTCCTACCACACTCTAGTTCTTCTCAAGCACCGAAAGATCGAGATGGCCAAGCAACCCATGTATGAGGTTAGAAAACCCAATACCAAAACCAGGTAAGAAGAGCAAAGAAAGAGAAAGCGATAGTGCAATCTCACAGGTAAATGAACATGCAATTATGGTAGCAAAATGCATCCAGGATTCTATGCAAAGAGCAACAAATCACCATCAGGTAGATTTCCTACTAGGAATTTTAAGAGGGATTAATATTAGAAAACTATCAATATAGTTTTACATTTAAACAGACTAAAGATGACAAGGGTATATGACTACCTTAATATAGAATCCCAAAGTGATCAAATTAAGCCAGTGTTGCCAATATGTGTGGTTGGCATGCAAACACTAATACCCAGGACACTTTTCTGAACCACTTTGTTCGGGGCTTTCGTTGGCTAATTTTGTGTATCAGTTTGCAATGGAAATCACATTGTGTCGGCCCACAGATTCATTGTATTTTAGTGACTGGAGAATTTGTCATTGTAAATGGACAGTTGGCGATTTGTTTAAGCACTCTGCTACCAATGGGCATGCAGGTATTTCTAAAATGCTACATTCCAGCAAGCCTGTAGCTGTACCACTGTGACGTCAGATCCTGGAAGCTAAGCAGGGTCGGGCCTGGTTAGTACTTGGATGGGAGACCGCCTGGGAACACCAGGTGCTGTAGGCTTGGGAGAAGGACCTGGCAACCCACTCCCAAAAATCAATCCGTCATTGAAAACCCTATGAATAGCAGAGAAACACTGACAATGTTTCACCTGTTGTATGTACAGTTGCTGTGGTTGTCTGTGTGTCTTTGATTACATCCAGAGAAATCCTGTAACTGAGGCTCCTGGATGAAAGAGCATATGCATTTATAATTACGTTAGATATGAGCAAATTGCCCAGTATGGTGGCTCCCTCATGTACCCTCCCACCAGCAGGGTGTGCAGGGGTCCTCATCGCCTTGCTAAGTGGGACTGAATTAATCAGACCCTCTCCTATGCTCTGAGGGACCTAGCAATGGAGGGAAATGGGGATCATATGGGGCAGATCTGTAAGGGGCAACTGTTTCTGGAAAAGATATTCTGAAAGGACACAGTCTCTTCAATTTTGCTTCTGCTCAGAATCAAAACGTTTATACACAAGGGGGTGATTTTAGAGCTTTTTGAGAAAATTCATATGCTTTGGGTTGCAGAAACTCCCTAGAGGGGTCCAAATGTCCTGTCTTCAGTGAAATGCCAGAGACATGGTCAGCATGAATTGTAGGTGGATATGTCATTTGGAAGAAGTGGTAAACCAAACCAGTGGCCTGCCGCCTGAGGCCAACCCACATTTAATCCCCCGAGAGACGTGGCAGTGCTTGCCAGACAGTGCCAACAAAGGCACTCCTTTACCTCTGACATCCAGCCAGGACCCAGAAAAAAGTGTCCAACAGCAGCTTCTGGACAGCGTGGCTGAGGGAAGGCCCAGGCTTGGGTGCTTGTTCTCAGCCTGTCACTGGGCCAGCAGCAGCAGCAGCAACAGTACCTAGGAATTGGGAGAAATGCAAAGTCTTGGGCTCTACTCAGACCTTCTGGATCGGCCTCTGTGGGTGAGGTGAGGCCAACTGTCTGGGTTTTCACAAGGAGGGGTCTGGCTACGTCTCCCCAGTTGGCCCCTGGTGAACTAAGAATGGCCCTGCAGTATCACTCACCTTGGGAATGTCTCCGTCTCTCTCTGGTTCTCTCCTATCTGCCTGCGTGTCTGTTTGTCTGTCTACATTTCTGGCTCCATGTCTCTCTCTGTCTCTCCGCCTCTCTCATGAGTCCCTGCTGTTCCCTGTCTCTCTGACGATCTCTATGTCTTTGCGTTGTTCCCTTTCCAACCATCTCAATCTCTTGCTGTGGCCTCTCCATATGTGTCTGTCTGTCTGTCTGTGTCTGGCTCCTGGCTCCTGGCCCAGGCTATCCGCCTGAGAGTGCACCCCCTGTATCTGATGATCCCGGGCACCGTCGGCTGCTCCTACGCCTTCATGTTGCCGGTCTCCACACCCCCCAACTCCATCGCCTTTGCCTCTGGACACTTGCTGGTCAAAGACATGGTGAGTCTGGGCATTTCCAGTAGTGGCCTGGAAAGAGGGCTGGAGAGGAGGGGCTGGGCCAACCAGGTGGTGGGCGTGGCATCCAGGCAGGACCCCTGTACCCCCACCCCACCTTCTGAGCTCTGAGCAAGTTGTTCGGTCATTGCAAGTAGGTTAGCATTTCAGCAAACACTCTGGGATGACCCTCACACTTAAACAAGTCTGGGAGCCACCTCCACCTGCTGATGGCTCTGCAGTTTGCTCCTGGGACAATGGCCCTGCCCCTCTCTCGGGGCACTGTATTCTTTTGGCCTATTTGCCCAGTGGCTCCTGGCCTGAATCTTTAGGCATGAAGGGCAGCAGGCACACCCTGGACCTAGGGCTGGGCTGCTGGGCCAGCTGGGAGCCAAACTGGTCAAGGCAGTGGGGAGAGCCCCCAGCTTCCAGCAGAGCCTGGCCACTGGAGTCTGTTCCCTGTCCCAGAACGGAGGAGCACTCTGCTGAAGGAAGCCCTCCCGCTCTTCCTGCCCCTGCATCCTCAGCTCCCCTGACTGCTTGGGCTCCTGAGCTAACACAGAGAAGGGCGACCTGCTGAACCATGTAGGAGGCCCCAGCGTGATACATGGAGACAGGGAGAGGCCGAAGGAGCTGAACAGAGCAAACAGAGAAGAGGGGAGGCCCAAACAGACAGGCGCCCCGGCCTGATTCTTTCCCTCACTGCCTGGATTTGCTGGCTGCATTCGATTCTGGCCCCTGGGGGGCAGCAGTGCGGTAGAGGTGCTGAGGCTGGAGACAGGAAACTGTTAAGCATTTTTTTAAAAATGATGTAAATTTCTGGGCTGCTAAGCACAAGGAAGAGGTGGGGTTTAGTTCACTTGGTGGAGTGCTGCCCTGTGTTCTCTGAGGACCCGGGTTCGATCCCCCACATCACAAAAACGGGAGGAGGACCTGGCAACCCACTCCTGAAACAATCCCGAAATATCAGCCATTGAAAAATCAATGAATAACAGAGAAGCACTGACATAGTGCCGGGCATGCTCAGTGTCAGGGAGGGTTTCGTCTGTTATACGTAGGGTCGCTGTGAGTTGCATCCAACTGGACAACACCTAACAAGGGCAAGGAAGGAAATAAGATGTAGGACTCGAGGGAGTGGAAGGGGGTGATGGAGTCCTTTACATGGGGTGGGGCAGGGACAGTCTCCGAGGAGGTGACCTTTGTGCTGAGACTGATCCTGAGATGGAGCCAGTCTAATCCAGAGCAAGGGAGAGGGCTTTGTGAGCAGCCAGCTGAGTGAGCGCCAAGGCTTGAAGTGCAGAACCGCTCCACAGGTTTCGTGAGCGCTGGGCACGCTTGTGCTGGGCCTGGAGGGGACGGAGGTGGAGAAAGATGAACGCAGAGACAGAGGGTAGGGGCTGAGCATGCAGGGTGCGGACTTGGGGCATCATTCAGACTGAAGCAGGAGGCCTTGGCGTGGTTTCAAGCAGGGCCGCAATGTGACTGCTTCTGTCTTTGAAAGATCACTTTTGGCCACTAGCCGAGTGGTTTGTTAGGGCAAAGGGACGCGTGTGGAAGCTGGGAGGCTTTTAGAGAAAAAGACGGTGAGAAGCAGATGCTCAAACCACACCGATCTGGAGAACAAAGAGACAGTGAGAGAAATGGAGAGGCCTGCTGAGGCACAGAGAGCTTCCCATGGGCAGCCAGTGTGGTCCCCTGAAGGGCTTGTGCCCAAGAGTCATGAAATAGGTGCTAATACAAGTCCCTGAGGTGGGACCAGCAAGACTCTCCAGCCAGGCCCCTAGGACCCCTGAACACGTAGGCTCAGCCCTCCACCAGGGTCCCGGGAGGAGGAAGAGGCCACAGCCAAGAGTGTTGCATGTGTCCAGCATGAGGAGGGCACACAACAACCAGACAAGATTCTTTCCAAGTGCGTGGCCTCTGGCAAGCCGACATCGCTGGACCTCGTTTCCCACTTCTATAAAAGAAGAATTCATATTTTCCCAAAGGTTGCTTTCAGGGTTAAATGGCTTAAGCCATGACTTGCAGAGCCCAGTGCCTGGCACCTAGAACCCATGCGGCACCTGGGGACACCTGCAGCTCAGAGGGCCAGCTTTGGGTAGTGTAAGATGGAAGGGTGTTGGGCAGCCTGCGTTTGTGGCCTGGCTCTGTCCCCTCCCAGCTGCAGCTCTCATGTGAGTGACTTCCTGTCCCCGAGCTGGGGCTTCCCATCTGCGTGGTGGGTCAGTGCCGGCCCCTCCCTCAGTCCGGGCTCCCTTGCAGGTGCGGACCGGCCTCCTGATGAACCTGCTGGGAGTCCTGCTGCTCAGCCTGGCCATGAACACCTGGGCACAGACCATTTTCCAGCTGGGTACCTTCCCGGACTGGGCCAACATCCACTCGGCCAACGCCACAGCACTGCCGCCCACCTTGGCCAATGATACATTCCGGACCCTCTGACCCCCGCCCCTGGGGGATCCCCCTTGGGCAAGGCCCTCCCAGAGGGTTGCAGCTATCACGTGCTGCAAGGACCCTACAATCAAGCAGTTCTCTTCTGGAATCTCATATGCAGCAGGCAAGGAAGACCCCGTGATCCACTTGGGCCCACAGGCTCATTGACACCTCCTCTTTCTCTCACACAGTTCAAGGCCTGGATATTTCCCAGATCAGCCGCTGGAGAAACAGCCTCCTCTCTCTGAGCTGTTCTGTGGATAGAATACACCAGGGCCCAATGTATCCACACTAAGCCAATCGGGAATGGCATTTGTCTGGTACACATGGGACGGGAGACCATCCACCTGCACCGGCATGGTCAACTTTCTCCCTGACTGATGACTTTAGGGCTGTCTAGAGAGATTGCCTTATCTCTAAGGGCTTTGCTGGGTGAGGGTCTGGGGGTACAAAGGTATATCCGGGCCAGGTGTTGCGGTGGTTCATAACAAGGGTGAGTTCTGCTCAATGTGTGCCCATTACACCTAGCAGCCAGAGACTATTTTCAGTCCCCAGAGACAGAGGCAGGGACAGATAAACTCATGAGGATGTGAGGACTGTGCTAAGCCTCTTGCTGTCTCCCTGGGCTCCCCAGCACACCAGGGGAGTTTGAGAAATCACAGCTGACATGTTTGTCTACCCCAGCAGCTCAGGATTCTTCAGTCTGACTCAATTTGCCCACAATTCTGGGGTCAACTGAGCCCCACAGATGACCTCTGACCTTCCAGCCAGGACCTTCCTGCATGTGGCCCCCAGGGGGCCTCTTGTGGCTGCAGGTCACCAGCTGTTTCTTATCCCATCGGCTGGTCTTTACCTCCCTGCCCACACCCCAAGTTGTAAGCAGGTTTAATTAGCAAAGGCCACATTTTTCAGGGGTGGGAGAAAAGTCACAAGATAAGTTGGGAACTGGTAGAAGGCCAGGGCAAATTGTCTCGGGGTGAGGAGCAAAATATTGCAACCCCTTCTATAGATGGAGATCCTGAGACATTCCCACCAGCTGCTGGCAGAGGATGGCAAGCTTCCTGTTCCCAGCAGAGGCAGCGGGGCAGCCCTGTGAGCCGTCCAGGGCAGGGGCAGCAGGCAGGCAAGGAGCGGTGCTGACAGAGGAGCCAGTATTGGCCCAGGTGCCCCATCAGGAACTGGACACCAGCGAGGGTGGAGCCCCCGCACTTCCCTCCCACCCCGCCCTGAGGTCTGACCAGTTCTGATGCAGCCCGAGTGAGTCAGAGTGGTTCCCCAAGAGCGGAGGAGGAGACCCCTGAGCAGGAGGTGTGGAGCTCTGCCTCCTTCCCAGGAGAGCGGGTGGTACTGAATCACTGTTGCAGCCTGCTGGGCAAGGGACAGGGAGAGGCTCATGCACAGAGAACCCCGCGGACTGGTGACCAGAATCATGATTTCAAATACTTCTGATCAAACGTGCTGTAAAATAAACACTGTTAATCACCACTGGACTGGAGAATCTTTGCCTTTCTGAACATGAGAGTCTCAACGCCCCAAATTCCTGGGCTGAGGTTTCCATAGAATTGACCTCTCTGACTTTACCCACTTTGGCTCTCTCTTCTCTACTCCACAACTCAAACTCTCCTGCCTCAGGGCCTTTGTTTGTGTTTTCCCCTCTGCCTAGAACACTCTACTACCAAATACATGCCTGGTGCCCACTCAACCTTACTTTATTCAAGCCCACGCTCAGATCTTACCTTCCCAGAGAGGCTTCCCTAACCATCGCATCTGAAATGTAGCCATCGTTACTCTACCCACTTTCCTCTGTGCCATCTACTTTCTGGGCACTTAGGATACTGTATCATTTATTTCTTGTTTATTCACGCTCTCTCCCTCTTGCATTTAACCCATGAAAGTACAAACTTTATTCAACTCACTGCTGCATCTTGGGACCTGGACCAGGTTCTGGCACATTGCAAGTGTTCAGTAAATATTTGATACATGACTCTACTCCAGATTTATGAGAAATTGATCTTGCCCTCTGACCCGAGGTCTGTTGGGTTCTTTGTTCATTCATTCTCCCATTTGTTCATTCAACAAACACTTACTTAGAACTTGTAAGTGCTGGTTCATTGTCCCCGCCTACAACGAACTGGCCTAGCAGAAGAGGAAGGCAGGGGGAAGGTAAACAAAGAGATAAAATGACTGAGTCATGGTTCCACCTAAATGACAAAACTAGCTGCATGATGAACTGACTCAGGGAGGACTTCTCTGAGGAGGCGGCATTGCTGGGAATAAAGAAGTCAGTGGGTGCTCCTGGCCATGTGGGAAGAGGCCATCTGTGGGGGTGGTGAGGAGTCTGAGGGTAGGCCAGGCTGGGCAGGAGGGGGTCACTGGGCTTTCCACTGGGCATGTGGGGGGTTTAGGACCTCCAGCTTCCCCTCTTCCAGGTGGTGGCCATTCTTTTTGCCCCTTCCCAGGCCCAGATGCCAACAGGCTTTGTACTATCCATGAGAGCCCTGCAAAAACCAACCAAAAGAACCCCCATTTTTGTTATGTGTCGCTGTACAACAATCCACTCCAAACTTTGGCTTTGAAACAGGTTTACTGGCTCATGTGTCTGCGTTTGGACAGTGCCTGGCAAAGATGACGGGTCCTGCCTCTGTGTGGTGTGGCCGGCATCCCTGGGCTGGAGCTCCAGCTAGGGCTAGAAGGTCTCAAATGACCACTGGTCTTCCAGGATTCCTCCTCAGATGGCTTCTCCAGGATTTCGTCTGAAACTCATACTTGACTGTTCTTTAAGGAGGCCAGAGCTGAGAATATAAGGACCTTATGGCCTGGATGTGGACGGGCAAGACGCCAACCCTGCCCCATTCTGGCCAGGGTTGGCCTGGTTCAGGGGAGGGAGGCAGATCAGCATCCACAGGGGGCAGAAGTGACCTGGCACCACTGGGTGAAGCCATTTACCATGGCCCTTGGGAGTGCAAGGTGTGAAATGCCATCCTGAGAAGGGACTTCTAAATGGCAGAGTGTCGTAAAGATATACTCAGCCCCACTTGTTTATAATCAGGGAAATGCAAATGATAACAGTCAAGTCACATGTCAATCTGACCTACGAACATTAATGAGTGCTGGGAGGATGTGGGGAAACCAGCCCTCGGGTTCTGCTGGGGGACGAGGTGGCAGCCGGCAAGGGAATTCAGAGGCTCTGTTATCTATCTTCCTGATGATCCAATGGTCCTACCCCTGCATGTACATCCCAGCACACTACCCCACGGCTCCCTAAGGTGACAGCATAGGAGGACGTTCAGCCACCATTCTTGGGGCTTCTAGGGAGCTGGAGGCCTCCTGGGTGCCCACTGCCATGGGAATATTTAACCCAATGGAGGTCATGGTATCTTACAGATACAGCTTACTATCAAACATCACACGCTCTTACAAAACAACCAAACTGAAGGCTTAAATTATGGGTTAATGTTGTTGTTAGGTGCTGTTGAGTCAGTACCCGACTCATAGTGACCCTGTGTACAATAGGCAAAACACTATTGTTAGTGCTTCTCTGCTGTTCATAGGGTTTTCAATGGCGGATTGATTTTTGGGAGTGGGCTGTGGGGTCCTTCTCCCAAGCCTACAGCAGCTGGTGTTCCCAGGCGGTCTCCCATCCAAGTACTAACCAGGCCTGACCCTGCTTAACTTCTGAGATCTGACAGGATCAGATGCCATAGGGCTATGGCTGCAGGCCATGGGTTAATATTGTTGTTGTTGTTAGGTGCCGTCGAGTCGGTATCCGACTCATAGCGACCCTCTGTACAACAGGGGAAACACTATTGTCAGTGCTTCTCTGCTGTTCATAGGGTTTTCAATGGCAGGTTGATTTTTGGGAGGGGATTGCCAGGTCCTTCTCCCAAGCCTGCAGCTTCTGGTGTTCCCAGGCGGTCTCCCATCCAGGTACTAACCAGGCCTGACCCTACTTAGCTTCCGAGATCTGATGGGATCAGATGCCACAGGGCTGTGGCTGCAGGCGGGTTAATATTAGTCATGTGCAAATGCACAGCTGGTCATGACCTTGAGCCTATGCACCCATGATATGTAACAATATTTAAGAGGAGAATTTGTTTTTATCTCTGAGATCAGCCACAACCACCACAGGGTTAAATAAACTCTGGGTAGAACGCACTATGGAAATCACACTATGCAGGTGGAAAGAACCACAGGTCCCCAGGGCTCAGGTCAGACACATGCATGTTCCAGTGTTCAGGTTGAAGAGAGAGTCAAGTGGGCAGATAAACGGGAATTAGAAGGTGGAATGGAGGTCATTAAACAAGGAATTCAGAAAGCCACCTTGGACTTCAGGCTCCCAGAGCAGGTTCTTTACTATTTTGGGCTGAGGTTTCCTCATCTGAGAAAGGGAAACACGCAGTGGGGGTCCAGACAGGAAACAAGGCAGGCAAACTGACTCATGCAAGGACAGTTCCTAAGTGGTTAGAGGTGGGAGCGGAAAATGGGGAGAGTGCACAGGAAAGTGCAGGAGCCTGGGTCAGGGCAGAGAGGCATCTCTCAGGCCTAGGTCAAGGAAGCTAACCACCTGACAAGGGCTGGTTCAGAGAGGCCTGGAGCCCAAGGGACTCTGCAAGGAGGGAGCAGCATGGGTTCACTCTCCTCCCTTCCTCAGCTCTCCTGTTGGGACAGTCAGGGTTTGCCAGGGAAACAGACTACCAGGACATGTATGTATAGAGTTGCTGTTAGGTGCCGTGGAGTGGGTCCAACTCAGAGTGACCCTTTGTACAGCAGAATGAAGCACCACCCAACACTGTGCCATGCACAGGATCTTTTTATATTTGAACCTGTTGTTGCAGCCACTGTGTTTCTTCTCATTTTGAGTCGTGCCATCAGTTAATGGAGGTTCCAAAGACTTCATTCCTATCATTAAGGTCGACTCTTCTTTGAGGAGGCAACTCTGCCCCAGTCATTTCTTAAATGCCTTCCTGCCTGGGGAGCTCATTTATAACACTATATTTGACAGTGTTTCTTTGCTATTCATAGAGTTTTCAATGATCAATTGTTTTGGGAGTGGGCTTCCAGGTCCTTCTCCTTAGTCTGCATTAGTCTGGAAGCTCAGCTGAAACCTGTCTACCATAGGTGGCCCTGCTGGTACCTGAAATACCTGTGGGATGGCTTTCAGCCTCACAGCAACCCGCAAGCCCCTTCAGCACAGAAAGCTGACAGATATGTGCGGGGGTGTATAGAGTAGGCCCCCCATTATCTTCACGGGCACATTCCAAGTCCCCCGGTAATACCTGAAACTGTGGGCAGTACTGAACCCTGTAAACGCTAAGTTCTTTCCTATTCATTTGTGCCTATGATAAAATTTAATTTACAAGTTAGGCACAGTAAGAGATTAACAGTAAGTAATAACACTATGGGGCTGGGATTTAGCTCAGTTGGTAGAGCGTCACTCTGCAGTCTCTGAGGTCCCAAGTTCGATTCCCAGCACCCCAAAAATGGGAGAAGGACATGGCAACCCACTCCCAAGGCAGTCCTGAAACAATCAGCCATAGAATACCCTATGATGGTCGCTATGAGTCAGACACGACTCCATAGCACCTAACAACAACAACAATAACACTATACTATAACAGAAGTTATTTAAAACTGATGAGTTGTTCAGCTTGGAGATGCTCCATTTAATGTGTTTGGACTGTGGTTGACCTTGGCTCAGTGAAATCATGGAAAGTGAAACCGTGGGTAAGGGAAGACTGCCGTATCCCATCAAGAGGAAATGAGAAAAAGGAGATTTATTTTAGCAGTTGGCTCAGAGGTGTGGAGACTGACGTGGGAGGCC
>VMDO01006828.1:0-96506 GCA_007922755.1 Pedetes capensis
AAAATGGATGGAATTAGAGAAAATTATTTTAAGTGAACGAACACAAGCTCAGAAAGAGAAACAACACATGTTCTCACTCATATGAGAGAGCTGACTCAAAATTACAAGAAGGAAAAATCCTACTCAAAGGTCAGATCACATTAAAAGGGGGGGAGGGAAGATAAGAATGAGGTCAATATAAGTGGACTAAAAATCGCATATGATTGTTCTAACAAGATAGAAACAAAGACCATTACAGGAAAAGTTTCTATCTTAAACAGAAATGGAACCCAAGGACATATAGAAAAATACTATATAGTAAAAGAGAGAAGACTTGGATGGGAAACTTAGATAGGAAGGGGGGAGGGGGGAAACATAGAGGAGGGTAAGGGGTAACCTATATGAATAATGCTTATCAAATTGCATATATGAAAATTGTCACAACGAAAAGCATGTCAAAATGAATCACATTATGATGTACATTAAAAATTTCTAATAAAAAAAATGTGTTTGCAATGAAAAGGTCGTTGGTCTGACAAAATTCTATCATGCAATATCCTGCATTGTTTCTGTCACCAAGACCATATTTTCCAACTACTGGGCCTTCTTCTTTGTTTCCAACCTTTGCATTCCAGTCACCAGTAATTATCAGTATGTTCTGATTGCATGTTTGATCTATTTCAGATTTCAGAAGCTGGTAGAAATCTTCCCTATCTTCATTTGTGGCCTTAGTGGTGGGTGCATAAATTTGAATAATAGTCATATTAACTGGCCTTCCTTGTATGCATATGGATATTATTCTATCACTGGCAACATTGTATTTCAGGACAGATCTTGAGATATCTTTTTTGATGATGAATGCAACCCAATTTTCTTTAGTTTGTCATTCCCAGCATAGTAGACCATATGATTATCTGACTCAAAATGGCCCATGCCAGTCCATTTTAGCTCACTGATAGTCCTTATAGACTGACAGACATGTGGGGGACCATGGGGATAGGTTGTGTAAAGTTAAGATCCAAGGTAGTATTCTAACAAAGATAGGATTTATCTTAGTCTGAAATATTTTTTTTTTTAGTGCTAGGGATCAAGCCCAGGACCTCATGCATGCTAAGCACATCCTCTACCATTGAGCTGTACCTCCCAACACCTTAGTCTGAAATCTTAATTGAAGAGCAGTTGAAATTCAGATATATTGATATACAGTATTAACTACCATAATATTCTCTTTTATCTTAAGGAAAATATGTCCAAGATAACATGAGTCTGTTTTCAGCCTTTATTTATTTTTTGTGTTTATTTATGCTATTACTCTTTGGTGTTTTGGACATTAGCTATCATTGCAAGAACTGTTTCCTCTGTACTTAACATTAATAGTTGGTGATAGTTGCTGTAAAACTTGGATTTTTAATCACTCTGTAAGAATTACAACAGGATAGAAATTGCCACATTATATCATAGACTTATTCAATGTAGAAAGACCTTCCATTTAATCTTCTCATTCTCTTAATTTTCACTTGAATGCCATCATGCACTTGGGGAAAAAGAAGATTATTTGACTGAAAATATCTTTACTTCATTCTTCCTCTGGAAGGCAATTTAATTAGGCATAGATTCTAAAAAGGCAGCTGTTTTCATTGTAACTTGCTTTTTTCTCAATTAACATTTCATATCAATTTCTTAATATGGATTCCATTCCCACTTGATAGATTTTGCCAATTACTTTTATAAAGTCTTTACAATTGGTTTATTTGAATTAAGTTCTAAACAATGTTCACACATTGCACTTAACTTTTGACTCCTATAAGCTCTTTCAAATTCTAACATTATTCTCTTTTTTATAGCATATTTTTCTGTTAAAAAATCCAGGTACCTTTTCTTACACAATACCCCCACCACACACAGACTTATTGTTAGGTTGCTTCCCACTAGTATTTTTTTTTATGGGCTAGGGTTTAGCTCAATTGGTAGAGTTATGCTCTGCACTCTCTGAGGACCTAGGTTTGATCCCCAGCACCACAAAAATGGGAGAAGGATGTGGCAGTCCATTCCCAAAACAATCTTGAAAAAATTAGCCATTAAAAACGCTTTGAGGATTACTATGAGTTGGAACCACTCAATGGCACCTAACAACAACACAAGTATATTTTTGTTGTAATCCGTGTATTTTTTGTAAACTGGTGATTAGATCATGAGCCTTGATCGATCTAGATTTAGAGAGTTTTGTCAGTAGAAGAGAAGCAAGAACATGTGTGTCATATTGCCTCATATCAGCAAACACATCATATCTGCTTGTCATGATAGGCAGAACAGTAGATTTAGGTAATGTCAAGCCAATTCCTCTGTTATAAAATTCTGATACATTGGAGGGAAAATTTTTTTCAAGTATTTTTCTGAATGTGTAAGTAATATGTATTCCTTGTAAAAGTAAAAGTATATATATGAAAAAAGTAAAAATTATTCACACTCTTCATCCCTCAAATCTTATGAGTGCAAGCTTGTGCACACGCACACGTGTGCACACACACATACACAAACACAAATACTATGTGTACAGTTATGGACCCAGCTTTCTTTAGTTAACATGAACTGATGGCCGAGTTTAGATGTGCCCATACTGTGTAACACGTAGAAAACAAAGTATCTTGGCAGTGGTTTTATGATCATAAGCGGTGGTGGCTCAAAGAAGCTCAGTGTCAGATATCAAATATACAACTAAAAAATGTAGTTCAGTGTTAGGCTGAAACCAAACTCAGTGGCACTAGCAGATAATCTCTATATTTAAATTGCATAAATCCAGATAACTGCACATTGCAAGCCAACCTGTTCAGATACCCAAAAGATCAACATTTGGCTATGGGATTGAGAATCCACAGAAATGTTGAAGAAATTTCTGTGGGCAAAGCAGGTATCCTAGCAACATCTGTTTTGAAAATATTTCTAGCCCAAACTAGCTGTGTCCTGGTATGGTATAGAACTAGAGGCTAACATGCTTCTGTGAGCAGAGTTTAATCCAGAGCCTCTGGAATATTTTTCTTAATTAATGTTAAAGTAATTCATCTCAAAGATTAATAATTCCATAAACCAATAAAGAAGATAGATTAAATGTGTTTTACTTATTTTGTTTTATTTTATTACTAAAAATTAAACTCTGAATTCTAAAATAAAGAAATAGCCTAGCTTTGGAAAGTTTATTTGAGTAGTCAAATAAATGAGAGCTTCAAAGATGAATTGTTTTATTTTCTGTGTCACTGCCTGGAAGGCAGAGATTTATTTTAAAAAGATGGATGAAGTCAGGCATGGTGGCACATGTCTGTAATCCCAAGGATTTGGGAGGTGGAGACAGGAAGGTCACAAGTTAGAAGACAGAGGCAGCCTGGGTAACTTAGTAAGAGCCTGTCTCAAAAATAAATAAATAAATAAATAAATAAATAAATAAATAAATAAATGGTTAAAAAATGGGCTGGAGATGCAGCTCAGTGGTAGAGTGCTCACAAAGCATGTATAAGGTTCTGAGTTCAACCTCCCAGTTTTATTAATTAATTAAGGTGGACAAAGCATGGGGCCCACTTCTTCTGTTGCTTGTGGGCCAATAGTGAGGTGCCATGCCTCTGGTGGAAGGATGCCTGCTGCAGAAGGGAGCTTTGGTACCTGTGCATGAGCCCATCATGAGGAAATCCCTCACTGCTGATATACTGGAAGCTTTTTAGTCCCTTTCAAATGAGGAGTCAGATGTAATGCACAGAGGGACCCTCGTCATGATTCTCTGGTTTCCTGACAGAATGTCAACCCCCCTACCTCCTCTGCAGATCTCCAAAATGTTATCAAATATACCCATGGGACTCTAGTTGTCATAGCTGGAATTTACTAGAGAGATTTTAGTTAGCTTAGACTGGGAAATACTCTGTGTATTCTGCTATTCCAGAGGTTTTAAGTTCTCTCCTTGAATCAAGTTTTGTGTTTCCCTTAGACAACTTCATATGTGAAATGCTGCAGTGGATGCTCTTAAAGAACTGTTTTCACTGAGCTGCCCTTCTAAGTTGTGCCTTTTATTCTAAACACTTAAGGGGAGAGAGCACAGGATAGCTATTTATAAATTGCTTCTGATTTTGTTATGAAGTATTGTCAAGTGTCTATAGGACACTTGATATAAGTTTCCTCTTGAACATTTTCTTTTTAGGTTGAGAGGCAGTATAAACACAAAGGCTTTTCTTAAGAAACTGGCATATTTTCTCCTTTCTAATAAATAGGATATGTTAGTATAAGATGCTCTAACAAAGATATCCCAAAATATAATGGCTTTAACAGGATGGAAGTTTATTATTTTATGTAACCCTCCATAGATCAATGACCTGGAACTAGTAGGAGAATCTGTCTTCCTCAGCACTGAGTTTCTGGCTTTGGGCTTCTAGTGATTGCTCCTAAGCAAAACATAAAGGGAACCCACAAGTGCCTTGTTAAATTACTTCCACTCATATCACACCAGCCAAAAATTAGATACTTGGCTATCCCTGGCTATAAGGAGGGATGAGCAGAGCATGCCTATTTAAAAAGAAAAGGGGGATAGATATTGGTGAATAGATAGAATCTTTGTTGGAGTTTTCCCCTCTGGCCATCCAAAATATCCACACATACCCTTCTTCTCACACATTGGACATTCTCCATCAGCCATAAAGCCCAGAATCTGCATAATGTCCAATCCTCTCCATCAACTCTTGTGATCTGGTGACTTAGAAACTAAGAAAGTCATATTCAGCCCCAACTTCCACCCTAAATACCACAGTAAACAAAGCTTCATGACCATTTTATTGTGGATAGCCACAATAAAAACTTCGATTCAGAAAAGTCTATGAACATATAGCATTCACTAATCCAGAACAGGTGTCAAACCCCACAGGGCATGCCTCTATGTCCTAACAGTGTAGGGACTCCTTGGTTAGATCTACTTCCTGGGAGCAACTCTTTTGTATATTGTCTTTTCTGGCCCTTTGGAAGAATTTGCCTTGACTTTTATCTTTCATGTGTGCATATGAAGTAGGCATAACTTGTTGCCTGCTGTTGAAGGCATAGGAGCCTTAAGATTAGATAGCCACAAATTTAACAGTTCAGGGTTGTGGTTTCTTTGACATACATTTCCCTTAAAACTTAATAGACTTCTGATCTACTTGCTTTCTTGGATGTCCAGATGCCAGTAACAACTGCTAAATATCTCCTCTTACCAGCCAGAAGTTTCTATTCTTTCATTTCTTGGTCACCATGCTTTGCATACCTTTCTCATAATCCTATAGACTCACTGGAGGCCAATGAAACAATAGATTGGAGTGAGAAGGCAGTATCCTTAATCTTTACCTGGAGAGTGGTCCTGTTATCTAGTAGAGAATGCTTAGTATTAAGTTCTAAGTAAAGCTTGAGATTGCAGTCTCAGTGTGTTTAGTGATACAAAATCAGTCCTGTTGTTTAAAATGGATTAAACATCTAAACAGAAAACTTGAAACTGTAAATCTCCTAGAAGAAAATAGGGGAAAGCTTCATGACACTGGTTGCTTTTTTTGTTGTTGTTGTTGTTGGTTTTTTTTGGAAATTTTTAATGTACACCTTAATGTGATTCATTCTGACATGCTTTTCATTGTGACATTTCCATATATGCATTTTGATGTACATTATTCATATAGGTGCCCCCTTAACCTCTTATATGCTTCCCTCCCATCTAAGTCTTCTCTATCATTTACTTGGCAATATTTTTCTATATGTCCTTGGGTTCCAGTTCTGTTTAAGATAGAAACTTTTCCTGTAGTGAACTTTGTTTTTATCTTGTCAGAACAATTGCATGCATTTTCTAGACCATTTATATTGACACCATTCTTATTTTTTTTTTCATTTTATTTTGATCCAACCTTTGAATAGGATTTTTCCTTCTTCTAATTTTGATTCAGCTGCCACATATGAGTGAGAACATGTGGTGTTTCTCTTTCTGAGCTTGTGTTCATTCACTTAAAATAATTTTCTCTAATTCCATCCATTTTGCTGTGAATGACCTTATTTCATTTTTCTTGATTGCTGAGTAGTATTCCATTGTGTATATGTACCATAGTTTTTTATCCATTCTTCTATTGAAGGGCACTTTGGTTGATTCCATATCCTTGCTATTATGAAAAGTGCAGCATTGAACATGGAGATGCAGGTGTCTCGGTGGTATGATGACCCATCTTCCTTTGGGTAAATTCCCAGTAGTGTTATAGCTGGGTCATATGGTAGATCTATTTTCAGTTTTTTAAGATATCTCCATATTGATTTCCACAGTGGTTGGACCAATTTACAGCTTCACCAACAATGTGAGAGTGTTCCTTTTTTGCCACAACCTCGCCAGCATTTGTTATTTGTTTTATTGAACTTGGCCATTCTTACTGGTGTAATGTGAAATCTCAGAGTTGTTTTAATTTGCATTTCCCTAATGGCTAGGGATACTGAGCATTTTTTCATGTGTTTCATGATGACACTGGTTTTTGTAGTAGTTTCTTGGATATGACACCAAAAGTCCAAGAAACCTATGGATTACTGGAATTTTAAGCAATTTAAATGCAATTTTCAGATAAGATAGCCTCCTGAGCAGAGGACAGGAAGAAAAAAAAAGTATATGGATATGTATAACATTAAACATAAAAGCTTATAGGAAACTATATATCTATATGTCAAAGAATGAAACTAGATCACTATCTCTCACCTTATACAAAAATCAATTCAAAATGGATAAAAGGCCTTAAGGTAAAACTAGAAACTTTGAAACTACTAGAGGAAAACATAGGGAAAACACTTCAAGATATAGGCATAGGCAAGGACACTCTGAAAAGGACTCTAATAGTTCAGAAAATAATAGCAAGAATTGACAAATGGTATTACATGAAATTAAAAAGCTTCTACAGATCAAGGGAAACAATTACCAGAGTGAACAGACAGCCTACAGAATAGGAGACTATCTTGACTCTGTTGTTTCTTTTGCTGTACAGAAGCTTTTTAATTTCATGTAATCCCATTTATCTATTCTTGTTGTAATTTATTGAGCAACTAATTACCAGAATTTATAAAGAACTCAAGAGAAAACTCCAAAGAAAACAAATAACCCAATACACAAATGGGCAAAGGTACTGAATAGACAGTTCTCAAATGAAGAGGTATGTAAAGCCATGAAACACATGAAAAAATGCTCAATATCCCTAGCCATTAGGGAAATTCAAATTAAAACAACTCTGAGATTTCACCTTACACCAGTAAAAACGGCCAAGATCAATAAAACAAATAACAACAATGCTGGCGAGGTTGCGGAGAAAAGGGAACTCTTACATTGTTGGTGGAGCTGTAAATTGGTCCAACCACTTTGGAAATCAATATGGAGGTATCTTAAAAAACTGAAAATAGATCTACTGTATGACCCAGCTATAACACTATTGGGAATTTACCCAAAGGGAGATGTGTCATCATACCACAGAGACAGCCACATCTCCATATTCAATGCAGCACTTTTCACAATAGTAAGGATATGGAATCAACCAAAGTCCCCTTCAACAGAAGAATGGATAAAAAAACTATGGTACATATACACAATGGAATACTACTCAGCAATCAAAAAAAATGAAATAATGCCATTCACAGCAAAATGGATGGAATTGGAGAAAATTATTTTAAGTGAATGAACACAAGCTCAGAAAGAGAAACACCACACATTGTCACTCATATGTTGGAGCTGAATCAAAATTATCAGAAGGAAAAAATCCTATACAAAGGTAGAATCATAATAAAAGAAAAAAAAAGCTAAGAATGGTATTATAATAGATGGTCTAGAAAATGCATGTAACAGTTCAGACAAGGTAAAAAGAAAGTTCACTACAGAAAAAGTTTCTATCTTAAACAGAACTGGAACCCAAGGATATATAGAAAAATATTACCATAAAAAGACAAGTAAATGGTAGAGAAGTCTTTGATGGGGGGGTGGGGCAGGGGGAGGAAGCACACAAGAGTATAAGGGGGAACCTATATGAATAATGTACAACAAAATGCATATATGGAGATGTCACAGTGAAAAGCATGTCAGAATGAATCACATTAAGGTGTACACTAAAAATTTCCAATAATTAAAAAAAAAGAATAGGAGAATACCTTTGCCAGCTATGCATCAGACAGGGAATTAATATGTAGAATATAAAAAGAGCTCAAAAAATCAAATACCAAGAAAAAGAAAACCATCCAATCAAAAACTGGGCTCAAAAGAAGAAAGACAAATGGCCAATAAACAGATGAAAAAACGTCCAACATCTTTACCCATCAGGGAAATCAAAATCAAAACTATATTGAGATTCCATCTCACCCTGGTCAGAATAGCAGCTATCAAGAAAACAGTAAATGCTGGTGAGGATTCAGGGACAAAGAACTCTCATACACTGCAGGTGGGAATGTAAGTTAGTGCAGCCATGATAAAAATCAGTATAGGTTGCTAAAAAAACTAACAATAGGGCTTTCAGATAATCTATCTATACAACTCCTGGGTATATTCCAGAAAGAACCTAAGTCAACATACTACAGAGATACCTGCACATCCATGTTTATTGTGGTACTATTCACCATAGCCAGTATATAGAATCAACCTAGATGTCCATCAACAGATGACTAGATAAAGAAAATGTGATATATATATATATATATATATATATATATATATATATGCAGTATAGCACTACTCAGCCATAAAAATGGATGAAATTTGTCATTTGCAGGAAAATGTATGGAACTAGAGATCATCATTTTAAGTAAAATAAGCCAGACTCAGAAAAACAAATATCACATTTTTGCTCATATATGGACACTAGATTTAAATATGTATGTGCATTTGTTACATATATATGTATATTCCCCCATGTGTCTGTCAGTTTGTCATGTTGTGGGCACTTGCATGTTGCTGTGATGCTGAAAGCTATGTCACCGATATTTCAGATACCAGCAGTGCCACCTATGATGGACAGGTTTCAGCTGAGCTTCCAGACTGACTAGAGTGAAAGATGGGGCAGTCCACTCCCAAAACAGTCATTAAAAACTCTATTCATAGTAGAGAAGCACTGTCAATTATAGTACCAGAAAATGAGCTGGAAGTCATTCAAGAAACAACTAGGGAAGAGTTACCTCTTCAAAGTAGAGTCGACCTTAATGATAGGAATGGAGTAAAGCCCCCGAGACCTCCTTTTGCTGATGTGGAATGACACAAAATGAGAAGAAACATGGTGGCTTCAACAATGGGCTCAAACATAAAAATACTGTGTACATGGCACAATGTTGGGTAATGCTTTGTTCTGCTGTACTTAGGGTCATTATGAGTTGGCTCTGATTAGACAGAGCCCCAAAACACCAACGTGTGTGTGTGTGTGTGTGTGTGTGTGTGTGTGTGATGAATGTAGACACGGTCTATTTGGGGGGAGAAAGAGGAATAATGGGAAGGCAATAAGGAGGCAATAAGAGAGGGTAATAAAGGGACAGAAAGATAAAAACCACATGTTTTCTCTCATATGCAGAATATAGTATATATATATATATGTGTGTGTGTGTGTGTGTGTGTGTGTGTGTGTTTATGTATGTGTGTATTGTTAGGATGGCTATTTTATATATGTGTGTATGTATGTGTATGTATATACATATATATTGTTGTTGTTGTTGTTAGGTGCCGTCGAGTCGGTATCCGACTCATAGCGACCCTCATAGGGTTTTCAATGGCTGACTATTTTGGGATTGCTTTGGGAGTGGATTGCCAGGTCCTTCTCCCATTTTTGTGGTGCTGGGAATTGAACTCGGGACCTCAGAGACTGCAGCGCAGCACTCTACCCACTGAGCTAAATCCCAGCCCGAACACATATATATATATATATTATATATATATAATCTTTTCATGATTTATATGCACATATAAAGATGGTGCCAAAATATGTATACACATATACAAAATATGTATACACATATACATATCCAAAATATGTATACACATACACATATACAAAATATGTATACACATATATATGTATACAAAATATGTATACACATATACAAAATATGTATACACATATACATATACAAAATATGTATACACATACACATATACAAAATATGTATACACATATACATATACAAAATATGTATACACACACACACACACACACACACACACACACATATATATATATAAAACACAAGTGCTTTTGAGGATGTAGAGAAGTTACAACCCTTGTACATTGTTAATGAGAATGTAAAATGGTGTGGCCACTATGGAAAACAGTAAGGAGGTTCCTCAAAAAAGTCTGAAACTAGAAGTGCCACATGACCTAGCAAGCTCATTCCAATTCTTTTCATGATTTATATGCACATATAAAGAGGGTGCCAAAATATGTATACACATCTTGAGACCAAAATTTTCTATTTTGCTGTTTTAAGAATGTGTCGTATGCTTACATTTATTTAACAGCATCTTTTGAACAAATGTCATGCTACACATTTGCTACTATAATTCAATTCAACTTTGAAAAATAATACATAAATAACATCTCTTTAAATGTGTGTACATTTTTGATACCCCCAGTATATATAATATTGGATATATATGTGTGATTTTATATGTTTATATATTTATATGCCTTGGATTTATTTATCTATAAATGCAAGAGAATACACACACATACACACAGAGGGTGCCAATGTATATATTTTATGAAAGGAAAAAACTATATTTAAATTGCAATATTCAGTGTATACCAATAACAAAAGATAAGTACAAATCATGCTTGACTTCTGCAATTATAAGAGGTCATACTATACATTGCTACTCTAATTCAATTCAGCCTCAAACTGTAATACATAGATAACATGTCTTTAAGTGTGTATACATTTTTTGGCATCCCTGTTGTGTGTGTGTGTGTGTCCAAGAGAATTAAAATCATGATATTGAAGAGATATCTGCACTCTAATGTTCTCTGCTGTAAAACTTACAATAACATTTATATATAAATGTCAATGTAGTATACTGATGTTACAGACCTGACTTTGACTTTGAGCTTTCTGATTTCCCAAGCAGAAAAGAAAAACAGATAATTCAGTTCTCTAGTGGGAATCATAGCTGCCTACCAATATCTATTCCTTCCTAATAATTATATGTCACATTTTGTTGATAGAATTTTGTCAGACCAACAACCTTTCCATTGCAAATACATTTTTTCACCAACATAAATGGTGACAATAGACATGGAATTCACCAGATGGAACGTACAAAAACCAAATCAACTACACTTGTGCAAGGAGGCAATGGGAAAGCTCAATATCAAATGTCAGAACAAGAACCGGTGCTGATTGTGGATTAGGCAATCAACTGCTCATATGAAGTTCAAACTGAAATTGAAGAAAATTAGAACAAGTGTACAAGAGCTAAGGCATGACCTTTAGTACATCCTACTTGAGTTCAGAGACTCCCTCAAAAAGAGATTTTATACATTAGATATTAATGATTGAAGACCAGACAAGTTGTGGCATGGTATCAAAGACATCATTCATGAGGAAAGCAAAAGGTTATTTAAAAGATGGGAAAGAAAGAAAAGACCAAATAACATTTCAAAAGAGACTCTGAAACTTGCCCTTGAATGTTGAGCAGCTAAAGTAAAAGACACAATGAAGTTAAAGAGCTAAACAGAAGATTTCAAAGGTCAGCTGGAGAGGATAAAATAAAATATTATATTGACATATGCAAACTTTGGAGATAAAACATCAAAAGGGAAGAACACTTACTATTTTTCTCAAGCTTAAAAATTGAAGAAAAAATTCAAGCCTCAAAGTGGCAATACTGAAGGGTTCTACAAGGAAAACATTAAGTGATGCAGGGAACATCCAAAAAAGATGGACAGAATACACAGTTATTATACCAAAAAGAATTGGGGGATCATTAACCATTTCAAGAAATTGGATATGATTAGGAGTCAATGGTACTAAAAGAAGAAGTGGAAACTACCCTGAAGGAATTGGCCAAACACGAAGCTCCAGGAATTGATGGAATACCAATAGAGATGTTTCAACAGATGTAGCATTGTAGGTGCTAACTAGTTTATGCCAAGAGGTTTGAAAAACAGCTACCCAGAAACTGACTGGAAGATATCCATGTTTGTGCCTACTCCCAAGAGAGGGAATCCAACTAAATATGGAGATTATTGAACAATGTCATTACTATCTTACACAAGAAAATTTTGCTAAAGATCATTCAAAAGTCACTGCAACATTGCGAACTGCTGGAAATTCAAGCAGGATTCAAGAGGGCATGAAACTAAGGACATCATTGCTGATGTCAGATGGATATTAGCTGAAAGCAGAGAATACCACAGAGATGTCTATCTGTGTTTTATTGACTATGCAAAGGCATTTGACTGTGTGGATCACAACAAATTATGGTTAACATTCCAAACAAAGGGAATACCAGAGTTTAATTGTACGCATGAGGAATCTGTACATGGACCAGGAGGCAGTCATTCAAATACAACAAGGAAATTCTGTCTGACTTGAAGTTAAGAAAGGTGTGTCTCAGAGGTGTATGCTTTCACCATACCTCTTCAATCTCTATGCTGAGCAAATAATCCAAGAAGCTTGATTTCATAAAGAAGAACATGGCATCAGCATTATGCAGCTGACACAGCTTTGCTTGCTGAAACTGAAGAGGATTTGAAACATTTACTGAAGAAGATCAAAGAACACAGCCTTCAGCATGGATTGCACCTCAACACCAAGAAAACAAAATCCTTACAAATGGATTAGTAAGCACTTCCATGAAAAGTGGAGAAAAGATTGAGGTTGTCCAAGATTTTGCTTTTACTTGGTTCTACAATCAATACTCATGGAAGCAGAGGTTAAGAAGTCAAAAGATGCATTGCAATGGATAAAGCTGTTGCAAAAGCCCTTTTCAAAGTATTGAAAAGTAAAGATGTCACATTGAAGACAAAAATGTGGCTGATTCATGCCATGTTTTTTTCAGTGTCATCATATACTTGTGAAAGCTAGACTTTGAATACGGGAGACAGGAGAAGAATTGATGCTTTTGAAGTATGGTGCTGGAAATAAACATTGATTATACTAGGGACTACCAGAAGAGCCAACACATCCATCCTAGAAGAAGTGCCACCAGAATGTTCCTTGGAAGCAGGATGGCTAGACTGTGTCTTACATATTTTGGACATGTTGTCAGGGGGGAACCAATCCCTGGAGCCAGACATATGTTGAGAGAGTGGCAAATACAGAAAAAATGAAGACCCTCCACTACATGGATTGACACAGTTTATGCAACAATGGGCTTAAACATAAAAAAAGATGAGGTGGCTGGCATAATGTTGGGTAGCGTTTCATTCTTTTGTACATAGGGTTACTATGAGTTGGACCCAACTTGAAGGCACCTAACAACAACAATCCCCATATGTAGCTCTAATTCTCATTTTTAAAAATCTGTATCTCACTTTCTCTATGAATACCCATAAACAACTCAACTTGAACTTCCTGAATTTCCTCTTACCATGCTGACTGGTAACACCATTATCCACCTTACCTCCTTTCACCACCATGTACTTAAATTTCTAGTCTCCAAAGGAGAGTCAGTACTCTTTTCTTACCTTTCCCTGCATCTAATCATTCTTCAGATCTCAAGGACTTTGCCTGCTAGCCATAAGTGGATCTACCTTTTCCTTTCCATCCTCCTAATAACTGTTTAAGTCCCACTCATCCTTGCTTCCTTCCTAAGGGTACAGTAGGCTTCCAACTTTTTCCACAGCCCCAATACTCATTTCTTTTCATCTAAGCATCCTACTAAACTGAGCTTGCTAAAACACAAGTACAATTCTTAAAACCTCAATAACTTCTCAGAGGCCACCAACTAGAATCCATGCTTTTCTTCAGGACATGCAAAATATTCAAGAGGCACAAAATATTTTTCTACCTCTCCAACCTCATCCTCTGCTATTCTTCCATCCATTGACATTCTTTCCAATTCTCTTTGCCCCATTCCTTTCTCTGGTATGCTCTTCTGTTCTCCACACCTTGTATGTAATCCTACATAACATCTACCATTTATTCACAAACTTTTGTGAATACTCTTGGTAGAGGCCTGTTCTAATGGGGAAATAAACAGCTATGTTTGACAGGGAATACTGCACAAAGGTGGGAAATGTTTGTACTAAGGCTTGAAAGATAAATTTAAATTTTTAAGAGAAAAACCTATTCTATGAAGCCTTCCTCTATCCCAAAGATTGGAGGTCTTACCTCTTTTCTATATTGCATTGCTACCCTTGTACATTTACCTATTTGTTTTTCCTGGTGAATTATGAGTTCCATTAGAGTAGGAACCATGTAGCAAGATCAATACTGGCAGTAGCTCCTGTACTAACATAGCAATTCATAGACTTCAATGAACTTGTTAGATTGGACTGAGTAGCCCAAGGCTACTGAGCTCATTAATGGCCAGTGGTTGGTTTAAGTGAAATGGCACCCTATGTGCAGGAAGACCCGGTCTGGAATATTGACCTCATTAGCATCCTCATTCAGCCTAACCTGCCAACTGGCTCTGACCTTCCAAATGTTAACAGTACACATCAGCACTTGAGATAAGTTTGTGCACACTAAGTATCAACATGGCATATGGATATGTAGTGTATGGAAACTAAACTCATTTCACTCAACAAATTTATAGTCCTTTTAAACCTCCTGGGTTAGTTTTGAATCAAACCCAGATTTTGTAGTGTTTGAGTTCATTTTCTTTTGGCAAACACATCTTCCTGTTGTTAAGAAGAAAAGACTTAACCAAGATTATTTAAAACTTTAACTGGTTTCTAGGACTTCAGCTAGTTCTTATAATATAGGATTTTAATAGTACGAGTGTAAACGAATCAAAAACACATGGATTAATAACTCCCTGGAATCCTCAGGCTGTTTAAAATTTTACAAGAGACATTTGAGGAAATATAGTTAAGGTCCCATCAGATTCCAAATGCAGAGTATTTTAAAATATTCCATGAGTTCCAAGTGTGACCTTATAAGCCTTTTGGAATTACCAATTTATTAATATCTGCATAAGTGAACTATTTAATAACTAGAGTTACCATGAATGAAATGCAACTCCTTAGACTACAAGGTCCTGTTTAAACAACATGGCTGCCACTGTGTTAGTCAGCTTGCACGATAACAAGATCAAAAGGAGGAAAGTTTGGTGTGGGCTCTCAGTTTCCAAGGGGTTAGTCCATAGTCTCTTGGCCCTGTTGCTTATGGGTCTATGACAAGGCAGTACCACATGGTGAGGAGCATGTGATAAAGAAAACTACTTACTTCATAGCAGATGGGAAGCAAAAAGAGAAAAGAGGAGCTAGGGTCTCAAAATTCCCTTCAATGGCATGCCCCAACAGCTTTCCACCAGGCCCCACCTCCTAAAGGTCCTACTACCTCTCAATAGCGCTATCAGCTAGGGATCAAGCCTTTGGGGGAGCATTTAAAATCCAAACTATAACAGCCATTAACTTGTGAAATAGGTGCTGGGTGCAGTGACGCATGCCTGTAATCCTAGCCACTCGGGAGGCAGAGGCAGGAGGACTGCAAGTTCGAGACCAAAGGCAGTCTGTGTAATTTAGTGAGACCCTATCTCAAAAAAGTAAAAATAATTGGTGCAGCTCAGTGGTACAGCACTTGCAAAGCATGCAGACATGAGGCCCTGGGTTCAACCCCCAGTTCCACAAAAAAATAAATAAATGAAAATAAATAAAATTTTTAAACATTGTGAAACAGGCCTCTAACCCAGGTCTAAGCCTGACCCAGCTGGTAACAAAGAGAAGCTTTCCTTCACATTTAATACAGCAGCCCTTTGGAGGTTAGTGCCCTTCATATTGTTTCTTTAGTATGATTAGTAGGGATGCTAGATATGAGGAGGCATGGAAGCTTGAGGAAAGAGAAAACCATACAGGGGTCCTACCTGTCTCTTTGATGGAAAGTCTTTTTATCAAACCTTGTCTGGCATAATCCAAGTAACAGGCTGGGAAACAGGGTAATTGCAGGTCACAATGATCTAGTAGGATTAGTTAGTTTGTATAAACATGTTCCAAGTCCAGCTATGTTTCAGTTAAAGTACACACAAAGAAATACCAAAGCAGTCTAGCCCTGGTTCAATATCACAGACTGTTTATTTGTGCAGAAGATCCCTGGAAGTCTACTGATTCAAGACACAGTCATCTTCAGGAATTCATGGACCCCTCTTAGCAGTGGTTACTTTAAAGCCAGATTAAACCAGGTCTTTGAGAAAGCAGCATAGAGAGTAATCTCACCTCAAAACCTGATATGAAGGAGGGATAGTGAGTCTTTTGAGAGAATTTTCCTATCACAAAAACTTTTCTGATGTATTGATTTTGTTTTTGTCAGAGGGATACGCATACTGAGTCAGAGGGATACGCATACTGAGTGTGGCTTGCAGATTTAGGTAAGAACGATGCTTGTGTCCACTTCCAACCTGCTCCTTTTGCATATATGAATACACAAATAGAAGCTACTCTGGGCATAGTTCATTAACATTTATTGAGTACTGCCTGTGGACCAGGGACT
Organism: Pedetes capensis; assembly: GCA_007922755.1. Taxonomy (NCBI): domain Eukaryota; kingdom Metazoa; phylum Chordata; class Mammalia; order Rodentia; family Pedetidae; genus Pedetes; species Pedetes capensis. The sequence goes on from VMDO01006828.1 coordinate 16,609, forward strand.
TGGTTAGGGACTGGTTACATAGATAATAGGCACAGACAGATGACAGGAAAAACAATGTTAAATATTCAAGAAAATTATAGTCTGGCCTGGAAAGGAAGAGGCGGAAAGAGACACATGCAAACAAACCATTAATCATATAAGGAGATAAATGTTGAAACAACGTGAAGGACAAAGTGCCAGGTAGGTATAAACTCCACTGGGAAGGAAGCAACTCGCTGTGTCTGGGGAGATTAAGGAAGCCTTCCTAAGGAAGATGATTTTGAAGTAGGGCTTCAATAAGTTAGAGTTCAATAGTTGACTTAGGTCAACAGTGTCAGTGAAAGAACACATAAGTACAGTGACCAGTAGGATAAAGAACTTATCTGAATGGTCTTGGTAGAATTGACCTTTGAATGATTCCCTTTTTGCCTCTTTAAGACTGGTTTGGTTTCTGGCTTCCTTATTTTTGCAATACTCTGTTTCCCACCTGTTCCTTGACTTTTCTCTTGTACCTTATCTCCTTGGACAATCTTGGCTCAATACAGCATTTCTTGACATTTTACATTTGTAGCACTGCATTAGCCCTATGGGAAATTTAAGAAGAGGAAAATCCTGCCCCTGCTGTCTCAGAGCATGTTCTTCACATCCTCATTGCACTATTTTGGAAACAGGTTGATGAATATTATCCTCTAGTCTTTAAAAGCCATCCACATTGACTGTTTCTCTGTGTAGTCTCACTTAGGTTAATGAAAATATCACAAGATATGCTGGGCATGGTATTTGAAGTTTCTAATATAAACTGTAACTGAGACTGAAGATGGTGTAACACAAATCCTTTCCTATGATGAACATAATCCCCAGGAGAAGGACCACAAGCTCATTCATTTACCTTTTGTAAATTTTAGAGCAAGCACAACTTTTCCAAAATCTGAAATTATCTGTTATAGAAATACATGCCTAGTTGTTGTGGTTAGGTGCCGTCAAGTCGGTATCTGACTCATAGCGACCCTCTGTACAACACGGGAAACACTATTGTCAGTGCTTCTCTGCTGTTCATAGGGTTTTCAATGGCAGATTGATTTTTGGGAGAGGGTTGCCAGGTCCTTCTCCCAAGCCTACAGCTTCTGGTGTTCCCAGGCGGTCTCCCATCCAGGTACTAACCAGGAAGCTAACCCTGCTTAGCTTCCAAGATCTGATGGGATCAGATGCCACAGGGCTACAGCTGCAGGTCATACATGCCTAGGGGAGACATAAATTTAGATTTTCCTAGCATTAATATCTCCTACGTTTTAAGGACAAGAATCCCTAAGACAACTTTAAAAACCTATGGTGTTGCATGAAGTTTCTCTGTACCTCTTACTGCTTAATTGCCTTTATTTATTTATTTATTTTTTTTGGCTGGTTGGTGAAGAGTAATGTTAGCCTAGTTATTATTTTGACTCAATAGTCTCTCATGTCTGTGAAGGAAAGAAAAAGTGATGTTAGTAGGAATAAATCCAAAAGATTCATGCTAGCATTGACTGCTACCATTTATGTTGAGGAATGAACACTAGATTAGAATTGTATTTTATATAACCAGAAAAATCTTCTAAAATGCAAAAAAGGTTATGCAATAACAATCAAGTAAGATTCCATTGGATCTGTGGGTGCTGAAATGGGAGCAATGAAGACTGAGAACCTATAGTCACAAGCTCAGGATTTCAAACTCAACCCTTGCCTAAGACACACAGGAAACCATTCACTATAATACTTGCCACTTGAATTATTCAAAATGATTCCTAGAATGCTCAACACTATTGGGAGAAAGGGTACCACTCAATGAACTTCTAGCTGAATACTCTGTTGAATCCCAGCTTTTTACTTCCTACTTTATTCCCAAGAACCAAAAGAAGTCAACAAGAAAATGTGAAACTATTTAACAAGTCACATGACTAAACCTCAATGTTGATGGTAAAAACAAGAGATGTACTCTCTCTGATTATTTTGTTTGTTCTGTTTTGTTGTTTGTTTAGGATGTTGGGGAGATTGTGTGTGTATGCTTGTTTGTTTTATTTTGCATTCTAATAATTTTGGCATCGCCTGCAGCTGCACCACTATAGCATCTGATCCTGTCAGATCTCAGAAGCTAAGCAGCTTCGGACCTGGTTAGTACTTGGATAGGAGACTGCCTGGGAACACCAGGTGCTGTAGGCTGGAAAGAAGGACCTGGCAACCCACTCCCCCCAAAAAAAATATCTGCCATTGAAAACGCTATGAACAGCAGAGAAGCACTGACAATGGTGTTTCACCTGTTGTATATACTATCACTATGAGTCAGACACCAACACAACAGCACCTAACAACAACAACAATTTTGACATCAGCAAATGCCACTAGCCACTTAATAAAATGAGTAATACTATTTGGTAACATTAGTTTATGTTGAGCCAGGGATCTGTAATTCTGGGCAAGTATATTCATGATTATTTAGGTATTTCTGTAGAGTTAGCTGGCCCAATCACTTCAGCTCTGTATAGTGTCCAAAATACTTTCACATTTGTCATCTTACTTGATCTTCAAAGTTGACCTGTGAGGTAGACTGAAAAGGTTTAACTATTCACAATCCACAGTTTAGAGAAACAAACTCAGACAGGCTACTTTAGACTAAATTATACTAATTTAAACCTTATTAAGTAGCAGAACTGAGATTTAAAACTAAGTGTGTCATCTCCAGGTTCAGAAATGGTCACACTGCACAGGAGGTGATGTGTAGTAAAATATATTATGGGCTAGATCTGAACCTCCTTTGCTCCTGGCCACCTGCCTGTGTTGGACATTTCACCAAAGTCGTGAAATGACAAAGACAGCACCTTTAAATCTGATAATCCTTAAATATTTATCTTTATTTAGTGAGGGAATAAAGAAACTGATTTTTAATAAGCAGATGCCTCAGAAAACTACAAATAGAACTGCCATATGACTCAGCTATACCACTACTGGGAATATACCCAAAGGGAGACACCTGCATCTCCATATTCAGTGCAGCACTTTTCACAATAGCAAGGATATGGAACCAACCAAGGTGCCTATCAACAAAAGTATAGATAACAAAACTATGGTACATATACCCAATGGAATACTACTCAGCAATAAAAAATGAAATATTGTCATTTGCAGCAAAATGGATGGAACTGGAGAACATCATCTTAAGTGAACAAACACAAGCTCAAAAAGAGAAATACCATATGTTCTCAGTCATATATGGGTGCTAAATCATACTAAAAGGCAGAAAAATCCTATACATAAATTAATATATAAAATGCACAATTAAACTTATCAAGGAAGGGATGATACAAAGAGTAGAAAGAAGGAGGGAGGGAACTAGCAGAGGAAATTCAGATTAGAGAAAGTGGGATGGGGAGGAGGGTCAATGTGGAGGGATGAATAGGAAGAGGATGATCTCAAGTTTAGCAAAACTTCATGAATACATTGGAAATCTAGGGGAATATAAGCCAAATAAGTATTTGAGTGTTACTACATATTAACCATAAACCTCCATAAATTTTGTGGGTTGATGAAAGTGTTTCCAGAAGTGATGTAAAGGATACATAATGGAAAAAACCAATGCTGTATTACTCTGTACCCCATCATCATTTACTAATAAAGAGAAAAAAGAAACTGATTTTTCTAATGGCAAAAATTCAACATTTCTTTAAGTATTATGCCTATCTCCTTGCTCCATTATTCCAGCTCCTCCCATCTAAAAGCACTAATGACCCACGTGAACTTTATCAAAGGCTGCATGGAGGAGGTAGGGAGGAGGCCCCACTACAGACTGCAGCAGGTTGCCTGAGGAAGCCCTTCAAATATGCCCATTACCCAAGTCTATTTTCTTTGTCTCTCCACTCTTTTTCAGGACTCAGGCTTCTTGGCTCTGATACCCTGAAGACTCTCAAGTCTGAAATCTCTCTCCCTTTCTTGACAGAAAAACTTAATTTTGTTTGAACCTCTATCTCTATGCTTGCAACCTCCTTCCATGGGTGATAAAAGTCTTCAATTATGTCAAAAATCATTTCTCTGAGAATAATGATTTTGTTGAACTCAGCAAATCAAAGAATTAGGGTTCAGTACCAGAGTCTATCTTCCTTAGGAGGCAGTAAGGAAGTTGTTTAAAATATATCTACTTAAAATATATGTATAAACATACACATAAATTTTTCCTGTCATATGATTCAGTTCAAATGAGAGATTAATATATATATGCTAAGCAGAAATGGTGCCAATTTATGCTTCACCAATAATGGAGGAAAACATGCAATAATTTTTCTGAGTTAACAGATACCACATTCCTGATTAACTTCAAAATATTTTAAGTCCTTTTGATATTTATATGTGTATGTATATATGTATTTGTTTATTTATTTATTTAGGAGAACTGGGAAGTTGAAACCAGGGCCCTGTGCATGCTAGGCAATCTGCTACTGAGCTGCACTCCAACCCCCACCCCTTTTCTATTTTTGAGACAGGTTCTCTCTGAGTTGCACAGGCTGCCTATGGCTTCAAACTTGAGATCCTCTAGTTGCAGCCTCCCCAGTAGGTGGGATTACAGATGTGTACCATGGTGCCCAGCTTGAGTCCCTTTAAATGGTTCTTCTGGCAGCTGCTCAACTGATAACACTTTCAGTGGGTTTTTTCAAACCTGAGTTTCTTGCATAGAAAATGAGGATAATACTTATATGCACTGCTTTTTGAGAATTAAATAAGATACCCTCATATAAGACACCTAATCACAGTATCTGTTCATGATAGGCAATTGGCAATTCTGAGCCATGTTCCACCTCACCTGTACCACCGTGGCATACCCATAATGTCTGTCTTTTTAATATCTTTAGTATCTTGTCCCCTATGCTTAGCATAATGTGGCAAATGCTAAATAAAGATGAGTCACTTGAAAGATGTTTCTCTGTTAACTCTCCCATTAAATACCTACCTGTATGTCTACATGTTTATCTATCTATATCTCTACTGATATCTTCCATTGAATCTCTACTTCTATACATGTAATGCACAGATACACATTATCATATGCTTACACATATTTTATCCTGAAACTTTTTTTGCATTTATTTGCAACATAAATTTATGTGACAATAAAAGTATTATCTTTGGAGAAGAGATAAGAGATAAGAAGTCTTGGTTACTCAACATGTTGAGCCATTGATTCTTACACCTGAGAAAAAGCTTAACACCCAGGCTCATTGAAATCATGTTTATGGCAATCAGGACCTTAGTTCTTAAGGTTCCATCTGGAAGACAAATGTTCCTCCTTCCTTGCAGTAATGATCTTATCTGCCTGTGGAGTATAAAGGGGTCATTTGAAGTAGCAGAGAACTGAAATGCTGATTCCAAGAAATTTTGTTACTTTTTCGCTACTTAATTCTTCCTCTCTGGATAGTTTAAGCCCCACAATTGTGTTTGCTATCCAACTCATGCTTTATATGTCTTTATTCTTAACCTATCTATAGGTTTGTAGGTTAGTGTTATATTTTGGAAATACAAAGACCACTGGAAAGTTCAAATAAGGCTTTAAATCAATTGATCATCTGAGTAAATAATGTCTTCCTAGCAAAAAATAATGTTTAACTTTTTTTTTTTTTTTTTTTTTTTGGTGCTAGGGATTAATCACAGGCCTTGGATAGGGAAGCATTTTACCACTGAGCTACACCCACTATGTAACTTTGGTTCTTTGAATACAGGATTTTTAGAAAGCATATTAGCTAGTTTGGTAAATAAAATACAATTACCGTCTTCTATTATTTTCTCTTATTCAAATGCCACAGAGTTACTTCCCTTGAGTCTCAATAACTTTACCCTTTTTTGCCTTGAGCCTCTCCTCAGTCATTCATTAAGCACTACCTACATGACTCACACTACGTGAGGACAACATGAGCCGCCTAACATTTTTAGAGGTCCAATCTAGAATAAAAATGGAAGCTTACATGACATATGTCTAAATATTTCAAAGTTACAAATGACAAAATATGTTCCACCATCTTATCATGATTAACATGCCTTTGTAACTACCTGGAAGGCCAAGTTCAGCATTAGAACTCTGCACATCCTTAATTTCCCAGCATGCATCTCTCAGCCTATCTCTCTTCTGCTGCTAGTCCTGGCTTTAAGCTGCATCTCCAGGCACTTTGTGTGTGCACATATGGATAGTCTAACTTGTATATACCAGCTCATACCATGTACCTCTGCAAATAGCCAACCAATGCTACCTCTTGAGCCTAGGAGTGAGTATACTACCTGCTTGGGCCCTTCCCTGGAGGACAGATCTAGAGAAAAGACCTATGCAGGCTCTGAAAGGAGAGTCAGATTATTTGCACAGGGAATTTTTGGGTTCTGACTAAGCAGAGAATATTCTAGTAGTAGGGAGGATGGGATCTGAGAAGATACAGAATCTGGCAGGTGCCTCTCTGTGGCTCTGTAGATTTCTTACCTCATGTGGAAGTACACTGCTAGAGGAGAGCCTGAGTGGGGTGTCTGAAGCCTGAAACCTTCTTTTCTGATGTTAGAGGAGTGCTTATGCTGGATAAGGGACCATCATCCTGAGTAGGTTGAAGATTCTTACCTTATAGAGTACTCCATGGAAGAGACAGATATATAAACAGGGAACTCTATACAATGGGGGCCATACAATAATTTCGATGTGTGTATTGTGTTAGGGTGACATAGAAAAGGGTAGTATTACTGGTAGTGTCAACAGAAGTGTCATTTGAGCTGCATCTTGGGAGATGAAGCATTGCCAAGCATAGGAACTCTGGGATATAGATGACACACAAGAGAGTAGTGGAAGCTGAAGCTGAAGGAACAAGCTATAGTGAGAGTAAGATGAGTCTTGAGTTTGGACTTTATTGTCCTAATAGAAAACAGTGTGAGATAGAGACCAATGAAGGGAAAACTGAAGAGATAAGCATGAAGAGATGATATTAACAGTGTGGATTTTGAAACAATAGGAAACCTCCAATGCATTTTAAACCAGCATTTGACATCAACCGGTTGGGGGTCAGGGGTATTTTGTTGTTGTTTGGGTGGTTGTTTAGTTTTTTGAAACAGGATCTCATTGTGTAACCCAGACAGGCCTTGAACTCTCAATCCTCCTGCCTCACCCTCTCTAATGCTGGGATTGCAGTCTTGTGCCACCACACTCAGCTTCATACTTGGGTTTTTAAACAATGATGATGGCTCTAGTGCCTTGAGGATTGAGATGGGAATGTGGGACGCCAGTTAAGAATCTAGTCCATAGTGATTGAGTCAAAAATGATAAGTATTAACCTGGATTAGGCAATGTGAGTAGTGAGCGAAAAAGGTCACATTCAAGAGATAGGAATATTTCCTATATCCAAAATAGGATTGTACTGTGATTTATGGGTATGAGGAAAGGGAGGGAAGGAGCTAAGTATAATACTCAACTAAGAGCAGAAGTTATCTAGAAACTGCTTATCACTGATATAAAATCAATGTGATTTTGAGAAGACCTTGGCCTTCTGTTGGTTTACCTTCTCATATCATATGTACCCACCATGAAGCTGCACACATAGGAGCTATTTGTAAGTGAAACAGGCTAGTGGTACTCTCTCTAAAAGAAGGTACCATGTATGCTTCCAAGATTGCAAACCACCCTTACCCCCAAATGTTTCCATGTTGACCAATGACTTACCCCACCTATAAAATTTAATCTGCCTTATTTAATATTATTCCATAGAGAGTTTAGCTGGCTTTCAGTGAATCCAGGCCCCTTGGCTTCTCCTTCTCTTTTATGAATCCTCCATGGGATATTCAGGAAAATGGAGACATCCAAGAAAAACTAGAATTTATACTTTGGAATTTAGAGGGAGACTAAATATGAGTTATAGCATCGGTGGAGGTCCTAAAACCATGTACATGTCTTTATTTTTTTTTAAAGTCATTTCTGTACTTTATCTTTATTAAGAGCTTCTGTAATAGACAAATCTTAGGTTTAATCTCTTCTTTATGTTTCTTTTTCCCTACCCTATAAATGAGGAACCATAATGTCGTTGTTGTTGTTGTTGTTAGGTGCCATCGAGTTGGTATCCGACCCATAGAGACCCTCCATACAACAGGGGAAACACTATTGTCAGTGCTTCTCTGCTGTTCATAGGGTTTTCAATGGCAGATTGATTATTGGGAGTGGGTTGCCAGGTCCTTCTCCCAAGCATGCAGTATCTGGTGTTCCCAGGCGATCTCCCATCCAAGTACTAACCAGGCCCGACCCTACTTAGCTTCAGGCCCCACCCTGCTTAGCTTCTGAGATCTGACGGGATCAGATGCCACAGGGCTACAGCTGCAGGCAAGGAACCATAATAGTTCAGTTCAATTGCTTTAAGTGTTTAGCTCAATATTTTGTTTCTAATTGCAACAAAATTTCATGTGTAATGATTAAGAAGAAATAATGAGGCATACATTTTTCTGGCAATCCAGGAAGCAAATCAGTTTAAAACCCATGCCCTGAAATATCTCATCTGTTATTAAGATTGGGTCAAAGTACAGGGGGAAAAAAAGAAACACTTGTTCAAATTCTTGCTCTGCTTAGCAAAATCGGTTTTGAGGCAGTATATTCAGGGTAAGCTTTCTGGTTTGGCTTTTATTTATTCCTATTGGTATATCATGAGATACTGGCTAAGTTGCTGAACTTGAGGCATTTGATAGTCATCCCATCAACAAACATTTAAGTGTTCATTTTCGTGTATCACTGTATTAGGTACTATACCAGGATATCTAACCAACAGATATGGTAAAGATATATGAAATGATGAAGGTAAAATGTTTTAATGTCCTTGAGAAAATGAGACTGTGCCAGTTGAATAGATTATGATTCATAAGGGTAACTAAGGGCCTTCACCATATTTATAATTTTAAAATTTATTTGATTAATATAGATATTAGGGTTGATTCCAATAGAGAAGAGTTAGCATCACACAGAGTGATATTCTATTCAAAGCACACAAAATAAATACAGGACATAGAGTCATAAAAGGGGTCAGGATAGAGTAAGTACCTGTATCAGTGACTGCAAATTTATCGTAAATGCTGACAAATACCTGAGCCAAATCACTGCATAAAAAGAACACTAACTATACTGAACAGATTGGTATTTTGCCCTCTTCTTCCCTACTCTGTTCCCTGGGCCGCTGACCCCTATGGAACTGCATCACTGAGGCTCCTTGTCACTGGCTTCCAGTTACATTAGCCAATGCACACCTGGAGGACATCAGAGGTTAGAAGGAGATAGTAGTTAGAGTATTTCTTCCTAGGTCACTGCCTTCTTTGGATGGGTCTTGGGCAGTGGCTATAACCTCTGCTGGATTTCACTGGATTCAAGTAGCACTGTCCACTTCTTGTCCTTTATTCCTAGGTGTAGTAGCAGCTTCTCATTGTTGCTACTCTGAGTGCCTCAATATCCCTTCTTTGTTCATTTAACCTGCACATACCTCTATAAGTAGTCATTTATCAAACAGTTCCCACTGAAAACTTTTGGGTTGAGTTTCATCATTGCCAGCATCTTGACTAATGTGTACTTATTACCAAAAAATTCTATGAAGTCCATAAAGACTCTTTCATACTCTATAATATTTTTCACATGCAAACCAAAAATACTCGTTTTCCAACCAACATCCCCACAAGATGTTCCTGAGATATTTGGATTTTATTTATCTGAAGTTCTGGAAAATCTCACAGAGGGACATCAAAATCCCCTGATGAAATAATTTTTAAGCTGAGAACTCACTACAAAACTATCTGAGAAGGGGTGAGAAACCCCAGACCATATTTTACACATTGTTCTTTTTCCTTTACGTGGTTGATGACGTGCATTATAAGTCAGAAGAAAGGAAAACATTCAGTAATTCTGGCTTTTCTTGGGCAATAATGGGTTTTGAAGATCTGGAGACAGGATTTTATCTGAAAGTTTGGAGTGTACATGGATCAGAGCTTTGTGTAACACATGGAGAATTGTATTCTCCAATGAGGTGTCAGTGATCTGCAGTCTGGGAGGACACTCACTTGATCCAGGGTTGACATTTTGTGACTCATTTACCTCCCCTCTCCACTAGTAACAAACATACTACCAAGGAGGGAGCTATAAAGGACTCTGTTTTCTGAAAATAAGATTTTAATGAGATTCTCTAGCTGGTTACGCACCAACAGGAGATGATAAAATGTTGATTGTTGTTCCTCTCCCCCCCAGGGTTAGTGATAAAAACCTTGGTCCATGTCCTTAATACAGACCAAATTTACTTGAGCTTACAAAATTGTAATGAACTAGAAAATTAGATCAAAATAAGTCAGTCTCTAGTAGTAATGATTAGGCCTTTAGCATAAAGTCAAGTGATTTCATAGCAGAAACCCATTTGACTTGGTGTCATGGAAAACATGACATTTTCTAATCATCATGTTTCATTAAGTATGCTTTGGCTAACTCATTATTCCCAGACTTAAAAACTGGGAATTGAAGTGGTTTGGAGAAAGGAGAAGTAAAATTCCAAACAACTATCCATGGAACTTAGAAGGTCTACATGGAAAAACATGTATATCCTCCCCATAATGTGTCTGCATTTTTTATTTTTAGATATTGATGGGCAAGAGGGACACAAAGGACACAGGCATGACCAGGAGCTCATAGGGAGGAATGGATAGAAAAGGAAGAAATGCAAGGACAAGATTTTCCTCCTCTATTATGTTGTCTACTCTTCCCAAGGCAAATAACCCAAGTCCTAGTTGCTGTAACTCATAGGGACAACTTTAAAACTCCAAATGTTCTCACTTATTTTGAACTTAACCTATTGGTTTTGCAATATTGTTTTTTTTTTTTCTTCCAAGGTTGTAGAAAATGGAGAAAGATAAAAGAAACATGACAAATACTTGCTGGAACAATAATATGGATAGCTATACTTTTCTTGGTGTTATATTGTTCTTTTTTAATTCAAAATGTGTGCTCTAGGCGCATATTGTGTGACACATAGTGTTATAGACACTGAGGATCCAAGGGTGGAATAATACTAAATCCCTACCCTTAAGGGGTTTATTTTTTTGACTGGGAGAAACAGTTAATAAAGTAAGATGCTAATTGATATATAATATGATGTCTGGTATCATAAATTATAATATGTGTATCAGGAATTGACTTGGACAGGTCTCATCTACTTGTCATAACAACTCAAAAGGCTAAGATTATGATCTCTTTTTTCTTCAGAGAAGCTATACTCAGCAGACAGAACTTGTCCCAGATCATTTGAGGTGGAGCTGAGCTCAGGCCTACCTGACCTCCCGATCTATAAAGAACAGGGTGAATTTGTTTTGCCTCCCTCTCCATCTCTATACTCCCTTCCTGTCCTAAAAGATGCCTTCCCAAGCTTTCCCTCCCCAAAGTCTAAGTACTTCCTGCTTATAGAATTCATTTGGCATTAACTGGGGACAAGCTATGAGAGCTGCCATGTCTTTTTTTAAAGCTAATGAATCATTGCATTTGTCCATTTTCCATTGTTATAACAAAATACCTGAGGTTAGATCATTTGTAAAGAAAAGTGGTTTATTTATCTGACAGTTCTGGAAGTCCAAAATCATGGCACTGGTTTCTGCTTGGCTCCGGTGAGAGCTTCCTAGAAGATGGCAACACAATGGTGTGAACACAGGTACTGATAACATGGCTAGATAGGAAGATAGAGACTGAGGAGGAGCCAATCTTGCTCTTTTTATAACAACTCACTCTATGGGAACTCATCATAACTACATTAATCCCTTCCAAGAGCAGTGTCCCCAATGACCTAGTCACCTTCCAGTAGACCTCACCTCTTAAAAGTTTCACTACCTCTTAACTTTGTCACACCAGGAACCATGCTTCCTAGACTTGAACACTTGGAGGATAAACTATATTCAAACTGAAGCAATCAGGAATCAAGTTATAGCCTCAACTTTAATGTAAAATCCTATGGATAGAGGCATTTTAAAGATATTTTTGTCCTTTTATGGCTGTCAAAGCATTCATATCATACCTTGCACACAGGCGACTTTTTTTTTTTTTTCAGAATCTTACTGTGTAGTCCAGGCTAGCCTTGAATCCCCCCTGAGTGCTTGGATTACAAGTCATGTGCCATCACACTCAGCTCACAATTGACATTTAATATGGAGTTTACTTAACTGAGTCTCTGAAAGGGATAGTCCTGAGAATTTACTTACAAGTCTTCATCATTATATCAAGTCATAGAGGAGATCCTTGTTCTTGAACTCCTTCCTAAGAGTACATGGGGCTAAAACTTGGAGCATTTCTTCATTTCATTGTGTAGCCTATCTTATAACACTTATTTTGGAAGCAAAGTAAACTGGTATTTCAATATACTTAAGTATATTGAATATTACTTGAAATATGAAAGTATTTCAATATACTTAAACATTAATGAACTCTATACCCTTAAATATCTATTTATCAAAAATGATAAAAAAATTGTCAGACTTACTATTCAGGCTGAGTTTTTATTTTTAAACAAAATAAAATAAGACCTGGTAATAAAACCACTTACCATTAAAAAGGGGCTGGGATTTAGCTCAGTTGGTAGAGTGTTGCTCTGCAGTCTCTGAGGTCCCAAGTTTGATTCCCAGCACCACAAAAATGGGAGAAGAATATGGCAATCGACTCCAGAGGCAATCTCGAAACAATCAGCCATTGAAAACCCTATGAGGGTCACTATGAGTCATAGAAAACTTGATGGTACCTAACAAAAATAACAGAACCATTAAAAAATTACATTACACAAGGTAATATACTTTCCCAAACTAGATTCAAGCAGCATCCAGTGAACTTTGCTAGTCAATGCCCAGAGCCCAGGTTATCCTGAATCTACTTACATCAGGAGATTACTCTTTTACGAGAGAACTCAACCTGCACCTTCACTCACATAAAATGCCATTCCATTTCAACATAATATTTCTTAAGCAAGAATGGCAGAGTTGGCAGAGAGTAAGTATACATAAAAACAAATATAGGCTTTATGGATGTGTAAATGCTCAGTCCAGAGTTCCACTTTGTTCAGAATTCACTGAGACCCAGGAAATTTTAGCAAGTGAGTGATGCTGAAAAGAAATGTTTTGAGGTATAATCATGTTTTATTCATATAATATGGTTTTTCTGAGTTGTTATATGTCTGTATCTCATAATTTGTTTTTTGAAAAGAGAAAGAAAAGTATTTATATAATAGAGTTTTATGGTAGTAATCTTCAGGATGTAAGGCAGCCTCCAACTCTCTGCTGAACAGATTTCTCCTCCACACCCTTTTTGACATTTAATTGGCCAGTATCTGAGCTACTACCTCTCTTGTTTTGATCAACTTCTTGACAATTAGCAATCAAAATAGGCTCTAGAAGGAGCAGTTTCAGCTTCCTTGATGTTTAGTTGCTAGCCTGGCCCTAGTAATAGGGCATGTATATCAAGCTCTTCTTGTTTTGTGTTTATATAAATCAGTGTGTGTTGGCTGGGTATAGTGCCATGATGTGAAAACCCAGAGCCCAACTTCTGTGTGGATGTCTTGTTGGGGGTATGGTTCCAGATATCGCTGATATTCTATATGACATCTCTGAAGGCTAGGAATAAATAGTGTTAAAGATTCAGGTGCAAGACAGAAACAAGTGTTCAAAACATTAATATTTGGACAATAGAGGATAGATGCAAATAGGGAGGAAAATAAGGGAGCAAGAAAGTCAATGATCATCGGGGTCAGGAAGAACCTTCTTTCAACTATTCATTCAACAAACATTTCTTTACTTTTGCCAGATATTCTACTAGGTTTTCTGAATACAGAGATTAAAGAGAATCCCTTTTCAGAGCATCTGAAATGTAGAAGTAGAGATGACTAATGCAGCAATTTGTAGGACAGTGTATTAGTTTGCTTGGGCTACCATAACCAAGTACCACAGACTGGGTAGCTTAAACAACAGAAATTCACTTTCTCGTAGAAACTACTTCTGGGTATGAAATCTCAAAGTCCAAGATAAAGATATCAGCAAGTTTTGGGGTTTGGTTTCTCCTGAGGCCTCTCTCCTCAGCTTGCAGATGGCTTCTTCTCATTGTGTTCCTACACAGCATTCCCTTTGTGAGGGAGCATCTTTGATGTATCTTCCTCTTCTTACAAGGACAAGAGTCATACTTGATTTGGGACCCTCCCAAAGGGTCCCAAGTTAAAAGTTTAAAAGATGTGTTTGTAACTTATCTTTTTAAAGACCTTATCTTCAAACATGACTACTTCCTGAGGTATTGTTGTTAGGTGCCATCAAGTCAGTGTCTGACTCATAGCGACCCTATGTACAACAGATGAAACACTATTGTCAGTGCTTCTCTGCTATTCATAGGGTTTTCAATGGCTGATTGGTTTTTGGGAGTGGGTTGCTGGGTCTTTCTCCCAAGCCTATAGCACCTGGTGTTCCCAGGCAGTCTCCCATCCAAGTACTAACTGGGCCCGACCCTGCTTTGCTTCTGAGATCTGACGGGATAGGACACCACAGTGGTATGGCTTCAGGCTCTGAGGTATTAGAGATTGGTAATTCAGCATATGAATTTGTGGGGAGGAAGACACAATAATGTTATTGTTAGGTGCTATTGAGTTGTGCTTGAATCATAGAAACCCTCATAAGGTTTTCAATGGCTGATTGTTTCAAGATTGTTTTGGGAGTGAGCTATCATGTGCTTCTCCCTTTTTTTGGAGTGTTGGTGCAGAGCAACACTATACCAACTGAGCTAACCCCCCTCTACCCAGAGACACAATATAGCCCATAGTAGTCTATTAAAAGCTATAATGGAGACTACCAGAGCACTTGGAAAACACAGAGGTAGGTACTGTCAGGAGGCTTCCACAAAGCAGGTACAACCAGGTCTTGCAGGATATGTAGCAATGAGCCTGGGCACAAATGGTGGGCTAGGATATGAATCAAGAACTCATGCGTACATGGAAACATTATGTACTTTTAGAACTGCATCTTATTTTCAGTCTAAAAATACTGCAATGGTTTATTGTCCTTTTAAGACAAAGATGCAAAATTGGGTACAGGTAAGAAAGATACCTAAGCCAGGCATGGTAACACATGCCTGTAATCCCAGCACTCAGGAGGCAGAAATAGGAGGATCCTGAGTTCAAGGCCAGCTGGGACTATATGTTGTTGTTGTTGTTAGGTGCCATCAAGTCATATCTGACTCATAGCGACCCTTATAGGGTTTTCAATGGCTGACTGTTTCGGGATTGCCTTGGGAGTGGATTGCTAGGCCCTTCTCCCATTTTTGTGGTGCTGGGAATTGAACTCGGGACCTCAGAGACTGCAGCACAGCGCTCTACCCACTGAGTTAAATCCCAGCCCGGGGCTATATAGTGAGACCATATCTTAAAACAAACAAATCCCCCAAATACCAAAATACTACTACTACTAATAATAATAATCCAGAAACACTGAAAGGTACTAGCATAGAATTGAAGTTGTGCTGGAAGTTGAATTGTAGCAATGCAACCATGGAAATGCCAGTTTATAAACTCGATAGGGAAAAGACAGGACTGGGAGAGGCCTGGCCATCAACCACCTGTTGATTATCCACTCTTGGATATTGTGTAAATGTTTCTAAAGAAAACAGCAATTCTGTCATAGTCTCTCCTTAGATGCATACCACCAGGAACTTCTATCTGAGACACAAATTAGTAGGGTCCACACTCTATTTCTTGTATTCCCCACACTCTATTTCCTCAGCAGGGCTGGGATTTAGCTCAGTTGGTACAGTACTGTGCTGCAGTCTCTGATGTCCCGAGTTCAATTCCCAGAACCACAAAAATGGGAGAAGGACCTGGCAATCCACTCCCAAGGCAATCCCAAAACAGCTAGCCATTGAAAACCCTACGAGAGTCGCTATGAGCTGGGTACCAACTTGACGGCACCTAACAACAACAACAACATTTCCTCAGCAGGCAGAAGTTTTTCTTCTTGATGAAGGCTTTTAGGGAAAAAAAAGTCTCTGAATTTGCAAAATCTATGGCACCATGCCAACCCATACTAAATTAACAAAGTTGTAGATTATAGCAGAGAATTAAAGAAATAGGAAATTTACTGCCTTGTATTTGTGTATCATCTTCACAATGCCTCACACACACGCACACACACACACACACACAAACACACACATACATGCACATGTCTTCCATTTTCCCAGACGAGATTTGATGACAATAACAATGATTTGGATTTAAAACTAAAATAATTCAGAGGTTGTGGAATATGAGGAAATTATGGATTGAATCAAAAAGTTATGTTCCTCTGAGGAAGCTACAGGTGGGTAAAACAATTCATTTGGGTTTGGTCTTGAGGATTAAAGGGGGGAAATTCCATTTTCTGAGGCACTGAAAAAATGTAAGCAGTATGTGATTCAAAGATGTCCACCATATGGATTTGAATGGATCAGCTTTCACAGAACAGTGACATCAGAGAACAATTCTCAACTTCTGAAGCCCTGTGAGCCTAGGAAGCAGGAGAGGCTTAAAATGCCCTGAAATTAATTTTTCTGCTTTTATGATTTTAACTAGTGTTTTCATTTTAGTATTGATACCCAGAAGCAGTTTCTCAAAAGACCCACTTAAAAAACATCACATCAAATAACGAAATGACACTATTCATTTACTTGAATACTAGAATACAAATTTCAAAAATTGCTGAATTGTGTCAAGTTCAAATGACCAAGATCAAATTTGCATGGATTCAAGTCCACTGGGGGCTTTATTCAAAGTATTGTAACATTGAAGTCCATGTTTAAAAAACCGTAGGAAGAAACACTGCTAAAATCTAGAATTAAGAATATTAAGAGTATTTACTTTTTTTTTTTTTACCATTTTTGCTGTTGAACTGCTTTAAGATTTTAATTCTCTAAGTTTGATTTTGATTATCTACTTTTAGCTATTATTTGTATTACTATTAATACTTAAATTCTTTCCACATTTGGCATAATACCACCACAAAGAAAAGTTCAAGTACTTTTATATGTAAATTTCAATCACAGGGCCAGCAGAAAATTTATACATTGTGGACATATAATATACATTATACATCTAATTTGATAAGAAGAAGCTTCAGGCATAAAGACAGAAAAAGCCTTTCCCAAGGATAAAAAGTGAAATAGTGGCAGACATGAGCCTACAACTCCTAAGCCTTCCATTCCAGGACCTTCTCCCACCTCTGCTCTTTGTCCAGACGATTATCCTTTCTAGACTCTGCCATCTTTTCCTGGGTCCTCCTCCCAGCTGGATTCTCATTAACTGGACATAGGTTTGAGTTAAAGATGGACAGAAAAAGATTGTGGGCACTATTGAAGAATGGAATTCACCAGAAATCAAAGCCAAATACAGAAGAATTTTGTTTGAATTATAAGTTATTTTTCAATCATTTGCATTCCTCCTTCCCTGAATTAGAATAGAGAGTGAATTTTTGGAAAAGCTAATGATCATTCTAGAATTAGCCTCTTTGTTTCTCTATTACATTTACAGATGCCAAAGTACTGTATTGGAAAAAAAATATTTAATGGAGGAGATTTAAAAGACATACTATTCTCTAATATGTACATAAATAATCCCGGGTATTGTGGTGATATGAAAGTATAGAGTATGATCTCATGTTCTATAAGGCTTATAAGTAGAAATTATAAGATAAATAATACAGCTTTTAAATTTTAAAAAATTGCTAGGCTGCTAGTTAGTAATGGTTGTGTTCTTCTTTCTGCATTTACTAAAAAGAGAAATCCTAATAGTTGAGTAGGAAAAGGCATGAATGGGGTTTCCTGATGACATCCTAGAGAGAACCATGCACTACTTCAGACAATAAAATAACTTTCTTCCAGCAAAAAGATACTAGATTAGTGCCAAAAAATGGTTCGAGGCAATCAAGTTTCCAAGAGAAAGTAATTTGGGCTAGCGTTAGGTGGAATCCTAAGGAGATAGCCTCCCTAGTTGTTTCATAACACTGGAAGAGAAAACAACAAAAACATCCCCCCGCTTCACACTCTTCCTGGGACTATAGTTGCAAAGCTGTCTGTGACTGGAGCTCAAGGCCTCTTTCCTGCCACTGCACTACTATTATTTTATAGAGAGAAGAGACTACTGCCTCTATGATCCCTCTGGGTCCATGAAATCAATTAATGAAGTGAATAAGAAATTTTTACTTTTATACTGGTTAATGAAATTTTTATTATGACTATGAAGTTTCTACTTATGAATATATGTTGTTGTTAGGTGCCATAGAGTCAGGTCCTACCCATAGAGGCCCTCATAGGGTTTTCAATGGCTGATTGTTTCAGGATTGCTTCAAGAATGGATTGCCAGGTCCTTCTCCCATATGAATATATAGTGCACCATTTTCTAGAAATGCCTGTCTACATTCATGGCTGGTGTTTCTCCCACCATTTCCTCTGGAGAGCTACATATATTGGCTTTTTTTCAACCAAATCATGCCAAAAGAGTATTCTCTCCAGAAGATAACAACCTGTCTTTGAGCCAGTTCAGCATAATATAAAGGAATAGAAGCAGTTAGTGCAAGAGTTGTAATGGTAGGTGAAACTTGCTATTCCACTTAGTAACATACTCATGAGAGTAAGAATAAGTTTCAGAACATTAAATAATAGGATTGATTTAAAAAGGGCATAAATGTGTAATCGTATATGTTAAGCTTTGTGGCAACTATACAAAGTTGAAGTTTTTGCATACCGGTAATCTTAGTCTGATAAAAGATAACTTTTTTATTTTGTTTTGTTTGCAGTACCGGTATTGGAGGGTGAACCCAGGACCTTCACATGCTAGGCACATGGTCTATCACTGAACTGTGCCCTTAGCCCTTTTTTAATTTTATATTTTGAGAAAAGTTCTAACATAGGCTGCCTGTGGCCTTTAACTTAACAATCTTTCTGCCTCAGCCTCCCCATTACATGGATTATAGGTGCACAACATGTTTCCTGGATATTTTTAAATGAAGTAGTTCATCATGGGGCTGTTTAGCTCAGTTGGTAGAGCGCTGCGCTGCAGTCTCTGAGGTCCCAAGTTCGATTCCCAGCACCGCAAAAATGGGATAAGGACCTGGCAATCCACTCCCAAGGCAATCCCGAAACAGCCAGCCATTGAAAACCCTATGAGGGTCGCTATGAGTCGGATACCGACTCTACGGCACCTAACAACAACAATAGTTCATCATGATTTAGCAAGTTTGCCTTTTTAAGAAAGAGATGTTTAGGTGTATTTGCCTAACAAATCATTTGTTTCACGTGTAAAATATAAATTGCTATTGGCTGCTGTCATGTTGGGTCAGACTTAGTGAACCTCATAGGGTTTTCAATGGCTGATTGTTTCAGGGTTGCTTCAGAAGTGGATTGACACAAACCTGGGTCGTCAGAGGGTGCAGAGCACCACCCTACCAACTGAGCTAAATCCCAGCCCTAACCAGACCTGACCCTGCTTAGCTTCTGAAATTAGATGGGAGTGGATGCCAGGTTGCTATGGCTACAGACCTATATGTATTTAAAATAGCAATAGCACCACTTAAATACATATAGGTCTGCAACCATAACATCCACTCCCATCTGATCTCAGAAGCTAAGCAGGGTCAGGCCTGGCTAGTCCTTGGATGGGAGAGGGACTGAGAATACCAGGTGGTGCAGGCTAGGGTTAAGGACCTGGCAGCCCACTTCCAAAACAATCCCTCAGGAAAACCGTATGAATAGCAGAGAAGCACTGACAATAGTGCCAGGCATGGCACAGTGTCGGGGAGTGTTTTGTTCTGTTGCATATAGGGTTGTTGTGAGTCAGACCTGACTCGATGGCATCTAACAAAAACAATAAATACATATAGAGATCAACCAGCCTTAAAATGGTTTTCTGAGTTTGAAATGATGCATCCTTACTAGTGAAGATGGGACTTCCTGGAAACTATGTTGCCAAGAACTGACCCAGAACTGGTGTTCACTCAGAACCTCTGAGTGCACCGATGGCCTCACCATCACCCTCCCACAGGATGGCAAAAGGCAACACTGTCCGCATCAAAATAGTTCTGTTTAAATCCCGTCTGGAGGAGCCATCCTGAGAATGACCGCCGGTGGAGCCAGACTCTTGCGTGTCTTTCCTTTCCTTTCCAGGGTTGATCCCTCATGTTTCAAGTAAGAGACTCTCAAAGTCAGGAAACTGGTCAGACGTCCAAACTATGTAGTGACGCTGAGGCCCCTGTGAACCGGAAACAGACATTTGCTGTATCCCTTTCCAATTCAATCAGTTCTAAACATCTACCTCTGGTGCTTGGGGGGCTTGGCTGTTGTCCCAAGCTCTAACCTGTGCAGAGGCAACATACAGTTCATTGAGGTCATTTTATTTTTTGTTTTTACTGTTTAAAGAGAGAGTTGGGTGTGTAATGTTGGCACTTTTACAAGAGACTGGTGAAGGGAGAAGGAAGAGGAAAAAGTAAGACTGTTTTTAATTCATCAAACTACTGCTGACTTAGAAATAATAAACATAAGTCTGTTTCCTTGATTATTTTATAAATAGCAAATATTTGGGCCAGGAATTTGATAAGTGCGCAGACTATAGGAATTGTTTACCAAACTGATGCGTCAGTTTAAAAAAACAAACAACAATCCCCAAAAAACGTTGAGTATGTCTGTGAGATTCTTCAGTCTGGTTCCCAAGATCCTTAGTCATCATTCCCCTCATCTTTTGAACTCAATCAAAGCAATGTGGGGCCTCTGAGGGGAAAGATTGGTTCCATTATGCAAAAGGCAATAAGGTAGTGCCCTTCCCAGCAGTTAATAGACAGGAATGTTGTAAAATACCATGTGGTTTTCAAATACCAAGACGGAAGTTTTCTGGTTTATAATCTTCATAGTCATCTGGACTGGTCTTCTGCCTTTCTCAGGCCGTGCTGACTGTTTCCATGCTTAACCAGACTGGTTACACTGGGGATCTGCTCCCCAAATTAGGACAGACTACTGCCTGGTGCTTAACCAGCCTGGCTCTCAATACCACCAATCCTGAGCGTCTTCTCTAGGCCTCAGCCAAGGTTCTGGGATTTCAACAGTGCTGAGTTACTGTAAGAACCACCAGACTTAAGCCGCTGACCCAAACATGAAGTAAATTGCATTTAAATGAGCAACACAAGCTCTAAGGAGAATAAGAGAGAAAATATAAATTGTGGTCATTGCATTCTTCTAATATTTAAAATTTTAAATGGAAATATTTTATCCATTCGGATTGTGGGGAACTTTAGGTTGGGCAAACTTTTCTGAAGTTCTTGTAAGTAGTTATCGATTTTTAAAAAATAGATTACCAAAGGAAGAATAATAAATTGACTTATTATATATTTGTTTGTTCAACAAATATTTTTTGAGCATCTATTACAGCCAGGGTCAAGACAGGTTCTGAGGAGATCATAGTGAATAGGAAGTGTCTGGCTCAGGAGGTTCTCAAGAATGGAAAACATATACCATGTGAAGCATGGTTCTCTCAAAGTGAAGAACCTCCTTAGCATAGAAAGAGGAAAATGCAAACAAATCATCCACATTCCAGGCAGATTTACTCAGCTCCCATTTCTTGTGATTGGCTTTCAACCTAGAACCATAGGAAGTTGGAGATCATTAAAGTCCTCATCTCTATCACACTCTGTGTAGTTCTGGAGTCCTGGAGTCCCCAGATACCAGCTCAGCATGGTTTGTTTCCATGCCTGAACTGGAGGTAAAAAACTATTTTTCTCCTTCTTAATGATAAGATTCTTTGTGAGGCAAGAATGACTCCAATCATGCAACACGGACACTGGGAATCTTTAAGACACAATTAGACCATTTTGGTGTGATCAGCTGTCTCTCTCAGAGTGCCTTCTTCATAAACTTTAATTTGGTCCCTAATCCTAAATCAAAATGTCTGCTTTGAACCACATTTGTTTTAGGGTCTGAGGTTCTTGATACATTCTTAATCCAAATCACAGCTGGTTCTAAGAGACTCAAGGACTAAAACATACTAAATGTGGCACTGGAAAGCAAAAGACTCCACCTGTCAGGTTTACAGCCAGTCAGGAAGAATCAGGGAGTCTCTGGCAGCCCACAAGAGTTCAGGCACCACGCTAACAGTAGACAAAATGTAAAGCGAATGGAAGAGGCACTCAGCTAGCATTCTTGTTTTCACAATGAAGTCTTTTAATGTGATAGGTCCATGTTACACCCAAACTTAATTCCTTTTCTTGAGAAAATAGGTCAGATTTATAAAATACCTTTCCTTTGAGTAGCTCAAATGTAACACACTATTGATCATAGTCATATGGGAGATCCTCTCTGAGTTAACATCATTCTAACTTTATGTGGAGGTCAGAATGGCTTTCCAACTTTGTAAAACCACATTTTATTTTTCCTATACTTTTCATTTAAGCATTTATTATTCTAGTACTTTTGCAATGGTGTAGATAATTTATGGCTTATTTTATGAGTAGAGAAACTGAAATGGCTAACCATTAACAGGTTGTGTTTTCTCAAAGTTACTCAGTAGGTAATTAGTAGATTTAAGAAAACAATTCAGAACTGCAAATTCTCAGTTTATTGGCCTTTCCCCTCAGACCTTTATACCCTAGATGATCCTAAATGCAATTCCATAAGAATGTATGAAACCAGTATGGGGACCCCAATGGACTATTACCTCATAAAGTATCAGATAATACCACAATTGGAGGTGACAAAACGCTTAATAGTTACTTTGCCTGAATTTCTTTCCCATTTAGTATTGCTTGTAGAGTGAGGCAAGAAACACTCCTGCCCTGGGCCCTTGGCTTTATAGGAAACCATATATTACAAACATAAATGTTTATTAACAAACACATGGGTGCCCAGGGCTGGCACAACACATTCCTTCCCCCTAAATACATGCCCACATGATGAACACTGTTCAGTGCCTAGGAAAACACCATTGCATTTCTCTTGCTCTGCATTCTCAGGACAAAAGGATTGTGACCAAATACCACAAAGGCTTGTGTATTATGTCACTGCTGACATCAGAGATAGGCATTGCTTTGGAATGTGGAACATATTGTGTAGCAGGAGCACTTCAGTAAAGAAGTAAGAACAAATTAGTTCAGTAATCATTTCAGTAAAGGACAAATCAATTAACTCATCAAGTCCTTTCATACTGCAAAATCAGGTATTCCTTCACAGCACTGCTGAGAGTTTATTTTCCTGTTCCTCCTCAAGTTGGATTTAGTGATCCCAGAGACATTTATGGGTTAGTATGTTATTTTCTTTAGTTTCACATGGTGGCTGAGGAACATTTTGCAAATGAGATACTTTTTATTACTCTTAAATCTGCAATATATATGACTAAAGGTGCCATTAAGGAATTATGATATTGACTCGTTGTTGTTGTTATTGTTGTTAGGTGTCATCGAGTTGGGTCCTACTCATAGTGACCCTATATACAGCAGAACAAAACATTACCTGACACCGTGCCATGCCCGGGGCTATCGTTAGTGCCTCTCTGCTATTCATAGAGTTTTCAGTGGCTGATTGTTTTGGAAGTGGGCTGTCAGGTCCTTCCCCCTAAGCTGCAGACCGTAATATTCCGAGGCAGTCTCCCATCCAAGGACTAACCAGGCCCAACACTGATTAGCTTCCAAAATCAGATGGGATCAGATGCCAGTGTGGCATAGCTACAGACTTATTGATTCTTTACTTCAACTTAAATATTAAAGCATATATTTTACAGACTTCCATTTGTACTATACATATGCAGATCTATCCAAAGATTAAATTGTTACTTTACCATAGAATATGGAAGAGGTAGTAATTTCTCTGGGCTTTTATTTCCCCACTTTTAAAAGAAAAATATTGAGCTACAAAGTTTCTAAAGTGTCTTTCAGATCTATGAATTATTTTTTAATTACTTGATTTACTTATAAATTATATACTTCATATAAGCCTTATATAACCTTATATAAAACCTACTATAAACCTTATATAAAACTGGCTAAAACCTTATAAACCTATTATAAAAATATAAATCCTTCTTATACCTCATTTTCCCTATTCAACATCACTTATTAACTCATTATACGTTTATTAGGTATCAAATATATGTCAAACATAGCCCTATATTTGGGGTAAGAAAACAACAATGAATACGTTAAAGTTTATATGCTCAAGCATGTCACAGACTCAAAGATACATAATTATGTTACTGTCTTCGTTTGTGTTGCTATAACAAAATGCCTTAGGCTGGGTAATTTATAAATAACAGGAACTTATTGCTCATTGTTCTGGAGGCCAGGAAGTCCAAATTAAGGTGCTGGTAGATTCAGTGGCTGGTAAGGGCTAGCTCTCTGCCTCATGGATGGCACTTTCTTGCTGTGGGTTCACATAATGTAAGGAATGAACAAGCTTCTTTGAGTCTCTTTTCTAAAAGCACTTATCTCATGCATGATGTTGGTACCCGAAGACCTAATCACCCTTCAAAGGCCCCATCTCTAAATCTCATCACCATAGGGAGTTGATTTCAACATGTAAATTTAAGGGAGACTTGAACATTCAGATCATGGTAATTGCCATACCACTATATGGTAAATGCAATGAGAGCTGGACTTGCAAAACTAGGGGGCCTGCAGAGGGCTACATACCTTACCTGCTCTGAGGGATGCAAGGCTGAAGATTATCTTTGAGTAGACTCTTAATGGATAAGCAGTAGTTAGCCCAGCCAAGAGAAAGGAGAAAACATCTTAAGTAGAAAAGGCAATACACACAAAGGCACAATGGTGAGAAAGCATTTAGCATGAGGAATACACACTTATTAGTATACAGTGGATATGAAGAATAAAAGCACATGACTGAGCCTAGAGTAGCAGGCATAGATGACACTGAGACTCTTTATTCTGTAAGTGATGAAAAAACTCCAAAAAGTTATAAACAGGGGTATGACACCATGATATAGGTGTGGAGAAATCACAATTTTACAATGGGATACAGGGATAAATTAATGGAAGGAAGATTAAAATCAGAGGAGAATACTAGGGGGCTACAGACATCATCAAGGTGAGAGATCATAAAGGCCTAGGGTGGTACAGTGATAGTACAAATGAAGAAGTGGGGCAAGATTGGAGACATATTTTGGAGCATAAGGTGGATCCATCTATGTAACAACCCAATTCAGAGCATCTTTCCCTGCATTGTACTTCTGATTCTCCCAGAATGAGGAAATAGCAGGAAGAAAACTTTCTGGCTCTGTGTTCACAGATTTATAGCTCTAAAGCTGTTCTAAGCTATTTTACAAATGTTGTACAAATACAAACTGTGATTCATTTATTATGATGTGCAAACTGAAAGAGGGCCATGGATACCACACATTACAAGAGGATCCTTCATTTATTCACATCAGCTTTGGAAGCTCTGAGCAAATTATACCAGTGCTTACTTTGTCATCCCTCATTCATTCTAAATGTACTTTTGTGGAGGGAAAGTTTGCACCATTCATCAGGATTCATGTCATCTGCCAGATAGGTTTTTAGTTTTCAACAGAGAGAGCCTGTTCGCAGCCAGGGACAGCAAGCAGCCACTTCATTTTAGGCACCCACAACTCTGTATAAATGAGTCAGAAGCAGAGAGTTGAGTCTTCTTATGAAAGGCAGATGCCTTTAAAATTCTGGGGACCAGTTTTGGCACATCCAGTGGAGTGAGACTGCCCTCAATTCTCTGGAAACAACTAAGGCTGTTGGCAAGGTTTGGCCAGCTCAGAAAGGCAAGAATTCCACCAGGGAATCAGCAGCTGCTTTCAGAAAGCATCAGAGGGAAGTCAAGCTGTGGTCCCAGCTATAGCTTTGCTGTCCAAATGTCATTTAAAGGGGTCAGTGATTTATACAGATTTATATACTATCGAAGGCACTTTATGAAATCTGTTCCTGCAATTACATTTCCTAAGAATTACTAGGGATTAGAATGTCACTATTCTCGGACACTCTGCTACATAGTTTTCTGTAAACAGTTTATACAAAAATAGAGGAGAGAGAATATTCAGTTGCCAATTTGTGTGAGCTTTTCCACACAAAGACTCACTATGGCCAATTCCTTCTAATTTATGTACTAACTGCCTGTAACCAGCTGGACAACAGTCCTCCTGACTCCTCAGTCATTTTAAAAGTAAGCCCTAATAAAAGATTTCCTTTCTAATATCTCTGTCCTTTGAGATGAAGAAAATTCCCCACAGAAATTGTACACATTTTGTAAAAACCATAAATCTTGAGGGTGACATTTTAATGTCTCAAAGTCAGTGCATAATAAATGTCTCTTGTTATAAGTTAGGCCCTTTCTGGGATGCATTGACCTTTGAAATCTCTCCAGGTAAGTTTTCTATCTTTCTCAAGGCTGTCATATATTGGTTGTAAGATCTATTAATCCTAAAATTAGGATTAAAGTCTTCTTAAATGTTATTTGGGTTTTTTAAT
This sequence comes from Pedetes capensis, assembly GCA_007922755.1. Taxonomy (NCBI): domain Eukaryota; kingdom Metazoa; phylum Chordata; class Mammalia; order Rodentia; family Pedetidae; genus Pedetes; species Pedetes capensis. The sequence continues at coordinate 43,099 of VMDO01006828.1, forward strand.
GACCTGAATTGATGCTCAAATTCAATGACATGCATCATTTTATTTTACTAGCACTAAAATATAAAGGATCAAATATCACATTAGAAAGTGTTGAGGGGATAGTTACTGAGTGGATATCTTAAATTGTAAGATGATGCATAAGAGTTCAAATATGCATATTATTTAATATTGTTACTTATGCACTTCAGCTTACACATATATACTCATGGATAAATTTGAAGTTCATTAAAAAAGAAGTTACTAAGAATCTAACATTCTTTATTAATAATCTTACTAATTACTAAGTACATGTTTTATGCTATCAAAGTTGGATATTTGCTCCAGAGAAGATTGGATATATTTCATTGATTGCTGGATTTAGGAAGAGTTTCAGCAACATCAAGGTCTACTGACCTCTTTAGCTTCCTAATTCCTTCTCTTTGGAGCATCAAATAGGTTCTCTATACAGGAATGAGTTTCTCTGAAGCCTGGCATATGTGAAAGACATTGAGTCCACTGAAGAAAGTTTCCTGCAGGTCTGTTCAGCACTGGGAGTCAAGGGACAACTTTTCTCCTAGAGGTTTTTGTGACTGGGGCAAAATATCCTCAAGATTTCTAAGTATTGAACGTGCACATCATACTAGGCAGAGTTCACACAACAGCGAGCAAGAAAGACATGGCCTCTGCCCTCCTGGAGTAGAACACCCTAAATTGAGGTTAAGCACCCTTTGGTCCTAATAGAAATAACATCCCAGTGCTAAATTTTAAAATCAAGGTACAGAACTATTTAGCCCAATCCCATTTGGATGCAAATAAAATAGAAGTAGACAAGTACATATTCATATACTTGTATACCATTTTTAAAGAGTCTGAAAACCAGAGTATTACTTGGTGAGGTCGAGAACTAAAGAGTAGCCCTTTTATTTTTATATATATATATATATATATATATATATATATATATATATATATGATATAAACATCTTTGTATTTTTTGCTTTTATTCTGCATATAACTTATAATTTTGAGGAAATCTAGTTTTTTCTCTTTTTTTCCTTCCTTCTCTTTTCTTTTCATTTCTTTTTCACTTTTTTTTTCCAGTACTGGGAAGTTGAACTCAGGGCCTTGCACATGCTAGGCAAGTGCTCTCTCACTGAGTTGTACCTCCAACAGAGTCTTGCTAAATTATGCATGCTACCTCTGCTCCTGAACTTGCAATCCTTCTCCTTTGGCCTTCCAAGTCACTGGGATTACAGGCATGTGCCATGGTGCCTGTCTTAGAAGTCTAGTTTTTAAAACAGAACAAATTATCTTTAGAAACAAACATAGAAAGGCATATTATTGAGTGCAATAAAAGAGCAATTTATGAGTATATCAAGGACAATTTCTTTCCTATAAAATTGATAGATAATCTTTGGGGGTATATAAAATAAATAGCTATAGAAAGTTACCCTTAAAGAGCACAATGAAGTGGAAGGTCTCTTGTTTTGTGTTACACCTTCCTGTGGCATTTGACCATGTTTCAGTGAGCAGGAATTAATAATCAGGGGAAAAAAAAGATTGTTTTAAATGAGAAAAATATTGCGGTGTGCTTTAGGCCAAACAACCTCAACTAATTCTTCTTATATGATAAAAATCTTAGGAAATATTAGAGAAAAATTACATATATGTGTTGTTAAAGGATTGTAAGTATTAACCTTCTCCAGTCCTACTTTTTCCAAATCCCTGCAATTCTCCTTTGCCCTATAAAGCCCTAACTCATAGGGGATTTCAGTTTAGAGGCAGTCCTCTGTGGGCAGGGGCCTGAGTGCATAGAGTGCAGAGTAGGCTACAAGCCTGAGTGAGTCACTAGACCACCTCTCCATCACCTTTCCATTGACATCCCACTAGGAGAAAATAGGCTGAGGAGTAAAAGACCTTTTTATCTTTAACTCTTCAGTTTGACCTTTGCATCTCTGGGGCCTCCTTGAGATGTAGCAAGCAGGTTCAGTTTTCATTTTACTCTCAGAGCACTCATTCTAGGGTTTTCATTTTGAATTGGCCTGAATCTAGGTCTTAGACCCCCACACAGCAGCAAGCACTTGCATGATGCCAACAGCTTGGTGGGCTTGTCTGTACTTTCACTTCCCACCCAGATTCCTGAGTAAAGACCAATGGGAAATTGCATCAGATTCACCAAGGCATACCAATTAGACAACTCCTGAAATCCCCTTTATGACACAGAGTACATGAAAGCCTTGTTTGTATCATATCACATTGCTAAATTTAGACTGAGTCTGAAAAGAGGCAAAGAAAATTCAAGGAGATCAATCTAAGAACACAGAAAACTTGCCTGGGCCAGTTACTCTTCACTTATTTTGTAATGCAGACAGAGGCAGAGTTAATTCCAACTTCAACCAGTTGCCACAGAGTCCTTGTGTCTCTGAAGTTACTCTGGAAAAGGAAGTGCCTTCTAGATACGTGAAGCTAAAAGTCTGCCAAGCCCACACAAGATGTGAGCTAGGAAGGATAATTGGTATCCTGAAAAACAAGTCAGTTATCCAGCAGTGGGTTACTGACAATATCATGTGAGTGCTTATATGAGGACAAATAGCAAGCATATGAATTAAACTAAGAGTTCTGAAAAGTGCCAAGTATCAATAGCCAAAGTATTATTACTAGTGCTAAGAACGTAGTTCAGGTTATTAATGAACTATTTATAACACATCCATCAGATAGACCTTTAAATTCATGTTTTAAAAAATTGAATTCACAATATGCTGAGATCTTACAGATCACTGCAAAGTTTTAATGGCTTTAGTATTTCACATCTAGAAGAACAACTTTTCCCATTTTAAGACTATTTGATATATTGGAGGGTGTGATAAATCTTTTTTCCAAGCAAAGATGCAAAAACAGCCACCACCACCATCACCAAAAGAAAAAAAAGAAAGAAAGAAAGAAAGAAAGAAAGAAAAGAGAGAAAGAAGAAAGAAAGAAAGAAAGAAAGAAAGAAAGAAAGAAAGAAAGAGACAGACAGAGGCCGGGCGTGCTGGCGCACACCTGTAATCCCAGCAGCTTGGGAGGCGGAGGTGGGAGGATTGCAAGTTTGAGACCAGAGGCAGTTTGTGTAATTTAGCAAGACTCTGTCTCAAAAAGTAAAAAAAAAAAAAAGGGCTGGGGGTGCAGCTCAGTGGTCCAGCACTTGCAAAGCATGCAGGCGGGAGGCCCAGGGATCAACCCCCAGTACCAGAAAAAAAAAAAAAAAGAAAAAGAAAAAAGAAAAAGAAAGAAGGAAGGAAAATATAAAAAACTATCTGGACATGTTAACTGTTATTTGCTTTTAGAAAAGCCAATCTTCTCCAGGCTCTTTCCAAATATTTTTGTTTATGGAGTGGAGTCTTTCCACTCATTCTTAACTAGGGGCTTGAGAGCCAAGAGGTTGAGATTCACTTAACACTTTTCAGATGTTGGCACCACACGGTGGTGATGAGTTGATAGAAAGAGGCTCAGATAAGGATAAAGATACACATGACAGAGTAGAACACAGAATGGAGTTCCAAAAAGCTTTGGAAGATATGGAAATCCAAGTTCCCCTATGAGAACACAGATGAAAAGAAAGGTATACAAGACTAAAATCAACAAAAAATACTGCAGTGCTGTGTAAGGATGTCAGTTACTGCGTTCCTCTTTCCTATCTGCCAGTCATAAAGGTGCTATTCCTAATGGAATGCATATGCCCTGAAATAGAGGATTCTGCATTCCAGAACCCATAGTTCATCCCTCATTTAATCTCTAATAAATCATTGAAGTGAATTAACACAGACAAGAAAAAAAAGTGGAGGCCAAATAGAAGAAAATGAAATAAGAGTTATATAAAGAAGTAAAATATGATTTTATAAAGGATTATCATAATAAATTGGATATAATTTTATGTCTGTATTTGCATATTTCATGTTAATAACTAAATATATAAAACAGCAATCTTATCAATATCCCTCAGTTTTTTGCACAAGATTCTTTCACATAGCCCTTCTACATTGTTCCAATTTGTTTTCTATATCCCAAAGTCTCCAGCAACTGAAGTTTGATTTTTCACCTATAGTTCTGCTGCTTTGGCCACATGTTTAAAAGGAGAAGAACCCAGTAAATGGGTGGAGCAACTAGAAAATAAATTTGCCAGCTAAAAAAAACAAGATTCTACAATTCAAAATATGAGATGAGTCAAAGTGAGGCAATGCTCAGAAAGAACACACACACACGCACACACACACACACACCTGAAAACTATATCATTAGTCAAGTTTGTTCACTTTCCAACAACAAATGAGTCATTCATCAGTTCCCCTGCCACATATATTACAGGTCTTGAATGCAAAATAGTATTTATCTTTCAACAACAACAAAAAAGGCCCCTCGGGTCTTAGATTACCTTGGTTTTCTTAGCATGCTAAACCAGCTCTACTGTTCAGACTAGCTGGTCTGAGGTACTTGAATAGACAAGGAAAAGCAGCCAATTATTTTTCTACTTTGCACGAATAGCAGCTAAAATTGCTTCACTTGCCCAAGGCCCCTTTCCATTTCCCTTTCACTAGGAATAAAGTAAGTAAGTAAGTAAATAAATAAATAAATAAATAACAATTACTCAAAACCTCTTGTAGAGCTGGGTATGGGCCAAGGTGCTACCTAAAACTTTAGAAAAAAAGGTTTTATAGAAATGTAGCAATAAGGACTCAGTGATCACCTCAGGAAACTTTGGGGACTTCTGGTTCTCCTTTACTTGGGGAGGGAACTTACTGGTAAGCTAAAGTTTTTCTGTCAGGGCATTTCCCATAGGAGTGAGGAGGAGCTGTTGGTCTCTACAGAGTCTGTGTGACCTCATGCTCTCCAGCTTCAGGATCAAGAAATCTGGACTTTATGTGATTAAAGTATGCAAAATATGAATAAGTAAAGAGATATATCAGCTTCATATTTATACGTAAGGCAGAAATGGATCACATCAACACAGATCAATTGTGTGAGGTGCACACTCATATTTGTTATACTATTTACTGTTCCTTTCTGAATGTTTTAACTTTTAAAATAAAGACAAACCAATAAAAGGAACTTTATGTTTGTGTAGAAAAGAAGTATAGTTCACCTTTTGAACTCATAAAGTGTCCATGTAATTTTTTATAAGGAAAAGTTTGCCACAAATATTCCATTTCTAGAACCAAGGCACATGTTTTTCATGTGGACTCTCTGTTAAATATTTGCAGTTTGAGATCAGTAAATATTAAAGTCTATTTAAATGTATATAAATAATAACTACTAAAATGAAAAAAATGGAAATTTGAATTTTAGTCTAAACTCTGCTTCTAACTTATTATCTGACCTTTGGCAAATGCCTTAGTTTCATCTAGACCTCAATTTCCTTATTTTAAAAGCGGAGATGAGAATACATTTTGTACTTATGTGCTTAGTTTTTGTGAAAAAAGAAACATGAAGTGTAAAACTACTTTCAAAGAATAAAGTACTCTTTTAATGCTTAGAGTTTTCATGAAAAAATATGGCACCTTCTTTCAAAATGTCATCAATAAAAGCTGTAGTTAGAGTGAGACCAGCATTAAAATACATTCCTAAGAAGACATAAAAACAAATATATGAGAAAATACTCAGCATCACTAATCATCAGGAAAATATAAACCAAAACCATGATAATATATTACCTCATAACTATTGTGATGCCTATTATCAAAAAGACAAGAGGTATAAGAATGAGTGCTGGTGATATTATGGAAAACAGTATAGTGGTACCTAAAAAAAACCTAAAAAATAGAACTACCATCTGACCCAGCAATCCCACTTCTGAGTGTATACCCTTAGGAAATGAAATCAGCAGCTTGTAGAGATATCTCTATTCCCAAGTTCATTGCATCATTGTTTCACAGTCAAGATATGGAAATAACATAAGTGGGCATTGATGGATGAATGAATAAGAAATTGTGATATATAATAGAATATTACTCAACCTTAAAAATAAGAGATCTTGACATTTGCAGCAACGTGTGTGAAACTGGTAGAACATTGTGCTAAGTGAAATAAGCCAGTCACAGAAAGAAAATATACAGCATGATGTCTCTTATATATGGAATCTTTAAAAAAAAGTAGAACCATAATTATAAAGGTGGCAAGAAGTGAAGGATAGGGGATGAGATGGGAGATGGAGATCAAAGGGTACAAAGTTGCAGCTATGTGGAACTGATAACTCTAGAAATCTAATATCAAATTCGAGGACTATACCTAATAATATTGTATTATATATTGGAAATTTGCTAAGAGAATAGATTGCTCTTAACATACACACACACACACACACACACACACACACACACACACACACAGAGTTAATTGTAAGATGAGGGATGTCTTAATTGACTTGACTATAGTAATCATTTCACTATGTATATCTAAGCCAGGCTGGGGTATAGCTAAGTTGATAGAGTGCTGTTCTGTTACTCTCTGAGGACCTGGGTTTGATCCCCAGCACTGCAAAAATGGGAGAAGGATGTGGCAGTCCACTCCCTAAGCAATCCTGAAATAATCAGCCATTGAAAACCCTATAAGAGTCACTTTGAGTCAGACTTGACTTAGTGGCACATACCAAAAACAAAAGCAATGTATATGTATATAAAAACATCATGTTGTACACTTAAAAATATACTACAAAATATTTTTTTAAAAAACTGCTTTCCTAATTTATGCACTGCCAATTACAGTGCCATGAGCATCTGGGCACTTAATGAGTTCTATTGAATGGTTATAATCCAGTTTCCTACACAAATAAATCCCTGCTCACATGGTTTGATTCTGGAGTGACTTCCTCTTTCCATATTGGAATTTTATTGCACTGCCATCCAGATGGCAAAAGCCAAAATATTCCAAAATTGTTTAATAGATCAACATTAAATGTGATTTAAGTATGTGATGTTTAATGTTCCCTATACATTTTCTTTCTAATTTGGAGTCTATTGGATTGGAAGTTTCCCCAACCACATTCCACTGGGTTCCCTTTACATACAACAAACATATAAAATTTAGTTTAGTTAAATTTTTGTTTAGTGGGTATTGCAGTCATAGGTACAATAAAGCATCCTCATTCTCATCTGTGTACAATATCCTGGGAAAACAGTCAATTCAGTCCATGATTCATGTTGGAATAATGCATTGCTTTCTAGTAAGAGATTCCTTGGAGTTGTGTCTACAGTTTAATAGGAGACAACTTTTATAAGAACATTTTGCTGAAGAAAAATTCCCTTCATAACTTTCGGAAATTGAGTTTGCACAAGAATATTTGAATAGCATAGACATTACTCAAGGGTGGCCAAATCCAGTATAGTCATCTCACATGACTTTCCAATTCACGATAATGATTTTCAAAGCTGAGGTTGAGATTCTACTGCTTTCAAATGTGGTTTTTCGATTTTTTTTTTTTTAATTCAGAGGTGGTTTATGTTTCTCCCTACAGTTTATCACATTTTATATCCTGGGAATGGAACTTCTGATCACCATAAGAGGACTTGTTTAATGACCTTGGCAATTCTTGGGATGCTTTATGTCCCATGACTAAGCAACAGACTTAACAACACAAGGCACTGTGGAGTAGATTCCCATATCTTCCCCTAAAGTGCTGTTAAAGTTTAGGCAAACTATGTCTTGCACCCATGCCTCAATCTTCTGATCTCTAAAAAGGAGAACAGTACTTATCTATAACAGAGGCTTATTCTCTGTCTTTATGGGGAAAATGGTATAAAGTGCTACTAGAATATTAAATCAAAATGTTTGATTTGGAGGTATGTGTAATATATGTGGGGTCAGTGATAGCATTTTGGCACTTTGCTCTAGGAAAAAGATTATTCACTTAAAAATGTGAAAAACATTATTTAAAGATTCATAGAAAAGAAAAGAAAGATTTCTTATTGATATTGTATTGAGGTAACAACTCTCAGGATTAAGAATCTACCCACCTGTAGGAAATGGCTAATTTTGGAAACATCCAAGATCCATACTTCATATCACTAATACTGTCTCATATCACATCAATAATTTTAGTGACATTTGGTGCCTAAAAAAATTAAGGAATATGGAATTTCATGCTTTGCTTCAGTATATGATATACAGTATAGGAAATAGAAAAAATCCATTTCCCTGGGTTCTAGACATGTGTACAGATTCCCACACTTATATTTCATATCAAGTCTCCAAAATACATCTTCTGTGGAAACTGGAAAGAAAATGTGAATATTTCTTCAGACGTACTTAATCTGCCCCAGCTCCATCACCTTACCACCTCACCCAAAGTGGTTGAGTTACTATGACGTAATGTACAATGTGAAATCATCATATCCTATCTTGTATAATACCTTGGTCTTCAAATGTTAATACACCGGCAAGCAGTCATTGTATAACAGGCAGAAAAAGTGCTACCCAGAAGACACAGGTCTCAGAGAGAAACTCTTCCTTGATTCTCCTCCTTCATAAGACTGGGTTAGGTGCCTTTCTTGGTACACCAGAACTCCCTGCACATTGCTGCATCATCTGCATCTCCTGAGTTGCTTCATACTTTTGTACATAATTATCTGTTTCCTTTCCTACATTAAGAGGCTTTTACCATAATGCCAGCACATACAAAAAAACAAGTATGTGTCCTTTTTTTCTTCTTTTGCCCTCTTCTTTCATTTATTTATTAATTTACTCAGTTTTTGTCCAACACATTTTCTGAGTGCCTACTGTATGCCAGCCATCTGAATATATTAACTTATTTAATCTATACAACTCCACTACCATTATAAAGTTAAAGAAACAGGAAGTTAGGCCACCTGCTAAAGTTCAGTGAGAAAGAAAGATAAAAAGAAAGAAAGAAAGAGACAGAGAGAGAGGAGAAAGAAAACAAGAAAAAAAGAAAAAGAAAAGAAAGGTAAATAGGAGATAAGCAAAATTTAAATTTTTAAAATTAGATCTCTCTGACAAAACCAATGTTTTCCTTCCTCTGTTGTGATATTTCCACACCTAGGTTGTTATGTAAGAAGCACTGGAAATAAAAATGATGTTATAGGAATGCTATGTATGGACTTGTAATCTAGGAGGAGCGGAAAGACAATCTGATGTACTGTAGGTTTAGGTACACATAGCAACTGACAATAGTGTATACTGAATATATTTTGCAAGCCTTTAAACAACTAGCATGGCAGGTCAGTTCTGTTAAGCAGAGGTTAATTAAGAAAGATTGGAAGCCAAGCAATGAATGAAGCAAATGAAAAATACAGAGTAAGGTCCTCAACAAAAGAACCCAAAAAATGCAGAGCCTATGGAGAGGGCTCAGGTCAGGACAGAGTTTCAGGGAATAGGTTTAGAAATAAATTTTAAAAGAGGGGAAACTTAAGGCTGATCTCTACAGCTGGGAAAGGGAGAATTCAAAACTTACAGGAACAGGTATCAATTAACATTTGGCAGGAAGGCAAGAAAAGCCTCAGGAAAATGCCAAGGATAAACTTGTATAAGAATGTGCAGTTCAAGAGCACCAGATGGCATTTTCTGAGGTACTTGGTATTATAAATAGAGATTTCTGATACAGGCATTTCCTCAGAGACAGAGTAAAAGTCATCCATAGATTTTTATTTGAGGGCTGAGAAGTGACACCAAAGGAAACTGTACAAGAATGAACATGTCCTTTTGGAGACAGTAAAATGAATCTGATAAGGAAGCCAATTCCCTGCTTCTATCTAGATTTGTTTTCTTTGGTCAACTTGAGGCTCACTGGTAATGTACTAGCTCAAAAAGATAAACTGTTGGTGTCTCTTTTAGGAAACCCACTTTTTGTGAATTTTTCCAAAAACCATCCTTTTATGAGACTCGAAACTGATATCTTTTGCCTATCAGCAAAAACAAGATTAAGATTTTCTCCTGGCTAATGGGCACAATAAGCAGAAAGCTTTTGAAGTTCTTCAGGTTATTTGGAAGCAAGCATTAAGAGAAATTTATATTTATTCATGTTAATACATTGTTGTTGTTATTAGGTGCCATCGAGTCGGTATCCGACTCATAGCGACTTTCATAGGGTTTTCAATGGCTGACTGTTTCGGGATTGCCTTGGGAGTGGATTGCCAGGCCCTTCTCCTTATTAATACATAGGCAGCATGTTTCAAGATGCTAAAAGTAGGGCATGTGTTTCCCTCCTTGGTATACAAAGGTCTGTATTAGTGTCCTTCACTCATTTCCTTTGCTCTCTGTCTCCCTTCCCACCCACTCACTACCTGGCTCCAGCCAGTAACAGCTTCTTCTATTTTCTTTGTTCTCTTCTTAGCTTCCACTTCTCTGTATTCTTCCATACAGCTCCATATGCTTCAAATAAAAGTCTATTGTCCATGTGACAATTTACTCTTCTCCTCTCCTCTGTATTCCTCCTGTGAGTCATATCCCTTGGAAGTCCATCTTCCTTTGGAGTGTCTTTCTTTCTGGGTTAGTTCAGATCCTGAAATGATGAAGAGAACAACAATACCATATTTTCCTGACTTCTTTGTCGTGTAAACCCTCTTAGAAAACTTCCTCTTAGAAATTTTCCATCCTTTTCCTTTTATGATGTCTTTGGAGGGGCTGTTATAAGTTGGAAGTACAAGGTTGCTTTGAGACTTTGCATTGTGCCCTTCCTAAATTCTTATGAGACTCTTAAATGTCATCTAGATGTGATTGTAGTTGCTGTGGCAGAAAAAAAAGTGAGAATATTGCTGACCAAAAGCACCTTAATTTATAAAATGCATTGAAAAGTCAGAAGGAGCCTATCATATTTGAGAATATATATGCAATAAGAAAGACCTAGACTAGACTTATCTAGCAGACAAGGAAACAGACTCACTGCAGATGTCCACATCATTGAAGAGATGGTACCCAATTGCCATCATGACCATCAGTTCTCTGGACTAAGATAGATTTAAGTTTAGTCTTACTTTCAACACTTCAACACTTCCTAGCAAGTTAACCCTACAAACTTTCAGACCCCACTTCTTTAAAATGGAAATAGTAATGTGACTCATGGATTTGTTGGGAGATTTAGTTGAGATAATTCACATGAAGTACTCAGTATCAAGTGCTCAATATGACTGTACAGAATGACTGTGAGAATATGATTATTAGATGCCAAAAGGGCATCTAATAGAGTAGACAGATGTTTGGTGAGGCAGAAAGCAGCACACAATCTAACACAAAGTAGTAGACATTGGAAACAGGTGGGAACATATCCCAATTGACTGGGAGGGCAACCAACTGGCCCAGAGAACCTGCGGCAATAGACATGTTCCTAGGAGTGACTAAGGTCAGCTACCTTAGTCAGGGTTCCCAGAGGGCCTGGTCTTACAAGTAGGAAACCGTATATCAGAATAAGGAGTCAAGTAGGTCCCTCCCCATGGTCTGGTGAGAAACACTTTTCTTAGAAATCTGACAGAGCTGTTTCTTTCTCACACATGGCAAAAATAAAACTACCATAAAATGAATCACTGAGAGAGGGCAATTTGAATTTCCCCCTAAGATAGCTGTATTTGAAAAGATTCTTTCCTCAGATCGAACATTCTTGGATTTCAATATTCCACTCTACTCAACAATGCCAGGACTTTCTTTTATTTCCTTGGTCTGAGAAATGCTCTGCAAATCTTCCTGTTGACTCTGTTTGTGGTTTTACACCCAGAACAAAAGGGTTTAAGGTTGTTCTTTTACATGATCTTTAGATTTAATTCATTAACATTTTTTTCTGATTGGAAAATACCAAGATGACAAATTAATAAGAGTTTTGGTCCCTCAATTATACTTAGTTCCCTTAATGTGACAGAGAAGCATTATATTTTAAAAATACATATATTTAGGATACCAAGTTTTTAAGAGGTTAGTTTTGGTGAGAAATACTGTAAATGAAGACTAAGTCTTAAAATGTTGTTTTTTGTTTTATGTTGATACATGTATAAATCAAAAGATCATTTTATTGAACTATTACACCCTGAAATATAAACTGACTCATGGTGAGTTAATATATTAATATGAGACATTTTTAAATGTGGAAGCAAGATGTTTTCAAGATTTCTTTTGTCATATTGACGTTGCATTACACAATTAATTTCTAAAACCTACACCATTTGTCTACTTCTGTGTGTTTGGAATCTTGTAGCAAGTCCTTAATCTGTTGGTTATGTTATTGTTATTTTATAATTTCCTAAAAATACCTCCTACCAGGCCCTCCCTATACACCTTGGTCACTTTAATAAATACTGTGGACAGACTAACAAAACCTGAGCTGTAAATCTGTAATGAGTCACATCTTGTTTTGCACACAATATTTGAGGGATTATCAACTTGACTTTTCCAGGCAAAGGAAAAATAGTTGTTACTTATAAGTCAGAGGTAATAATGAAAAATCTATGAAACAGACAAGGGCTAGGTTAGGGCAGGTAGGGATAAGAGGCTGTGCTGCCAAAAGAAGCTTAGGTATTTGTCTACAACTGTGCATATTGGAACAGAGAAGTTGTCTGGGCACTCTCTAGCTGTCTCTTATTAATTTAGAGTGGAAAGTATGTTTTTAGGAAGTGGCTAGTGGAATTTCTCAATGGCAGACAGATAATCTATAAAGTGAGGCAAGTGGAGAGTTGGTAACAGCCTCTGGATTATAATGGAGGTATGTGAAAATCAGGGCATTCTTCAGAAAGGTGGATGCCCAGGGATAGGGGTCTCAAACTGGCAGCTAAGCAATCACTGAAAGATTCACCTTCCTGCAAAATGCTGGAGGGAACAGGGTAATTCCTCTAAAAGAAGCTTTAATCCTAAAGCCCTATAGTGCTGGGGTAAAAGGAGAAAGAAATCACCCAAAGACAAAAAGAGTAATATTCAAAAATAGGTCAAAGGCATCTGCAATAATGGGAAGAAGAGATCTTTCTTATTCTTGCATCTCTGTGTCTCATCTGGATTTCCTGTCTCTTCATGCTGAACAGTGAAGGTGAGAAAATTTTAAACCTTTGCTACACATTCTTTGTGGCATGGGAAATGAAATAATGAGGCCTTAAGTTTATTTTCAAATTTCATGGACTTGGAAAAGGGGCTGCCTGTGGAGAACTTGGTGCGGGGCTCCAGGTTCCCAATGTCCCCAGCTTCCCAGCACCAGCTGAAGAATTCCAAAGGCTGAGGCCAGGGCCAGGGAGCCCTCTCACTGGGAGATAGTCCTGCTAGAAGGGGGATTTAAACTACCGAAAAGCTGAAGTACAAAACCAAATGATGTGTTGCCCAAGGAATGAAGAAAACTAGAAAAGAAAAAAGAAAAGTATCTGTTCTTTTTCTCTTTCAAATAAAACTATAATTAAACTGCTTCTGAGTCACCAAGTTTTCATTCCACTGCTGTCTTTCCCATTCTCTGTTATTTGTACAAGAGGAAAGAAATTCATCCATAGAACAAGTTTCACAAAGTGAAAAGATGTGTTATGATTCCATTCCCAGATAAAATGCTCCCAACAAACTCCCAACTCTTTCTGTTTGGAGCCTAGATGACATTGGAATGGGGTGATCTTTGAATCTTGACTCTAGCTCCCAAGGATATCAGGCTCTCCAAAAGCTTTCTCCAAGGTTAATCATCTCAGTGAACCCACTTCTGTCCTTGGCTCTGAATTTTCTCCTGATCTTGATAAGCTCATCAAAGAAAGAATTGTTTTATTCAAGAGAAGAGGCCTAAAATAAGATTTTCCTGAGTAACCTACTTGTGTTGGAAATTCTGGGAGCCCCAGAATCCCCCCCACACCCTTTGCTCTGAGCTCCTCTGTTGGATTTTCAAGGCAGGCTTCCTGGTGATCACTTTTGGCCCAGTGAGGTCAGGCAGGCATCTGTTTAATTGAAACCACATTCTCCCCACTGAGCAGCTCAATGTCAACTACCATTTCATGCTTTCCTCCCAAATCTACATTGCCTCTTCTTTCTTCCTTCTTCCTTTTTCTCTAATCACATATCCTTTAATCACGATATCCCAGCCTTCCTACCTATCCCCTCTACACGCTCCCCACTCCCAGTCCATACCATCAGTAAATCTTCCTATATAAGAGTAACTCAGTAGCCAGTGAAAACAAACTCCTTAAATTTTCTTCTCTCATTTTCCCCATGACACAACTGAACTGAAGAACATCATGGGTTTTGCTCTATAGACTAGATTATCTCTCTCTGAAATAATTTCCTCACATTGAGATCAATAGATCTTCTTTTTAAAAAATCCAGCTATCTGACCATGTGTCTCACTAATATTTTACAAGATGTATGAGAACCCCTGTATTCTCAACATTCAAGATTCGTGCCATAGAAGAAATCCTCAGTGTCTTCTAAGTTGAATGAGAGAGCTAAGTATATTTGATCTGGATCTGCTGTCTAACCTCTTCAATCAAGTTCATCCTTTTGTTATATACACCAAGAGACTTCATTGTATTTTTTCATCAATTTAGTAATGCATTCTTATCTCACATGAACATAACATTTTTTGCCTCAGTTATGACCCTTGATTTGAAATTTTCTACTCTGAATAGAATGGAGAAATAATTGGGCAAATCTTGGCCAGTGTAATAAAAATTCACAGATGCAGCTTTGAATAGAGCAGTACATAATGGTTTAAAAGAAGCTTTATGCTCTAACTTTCATCTCACCATATGAGGTGAGTGGTGGAGGAGGGAGGAAGTGGATCAATGGCCAACATCAAGTTTTGATCCCAGCTCTCACCCAGTCCCTACCCACAAACATCATCTAAAGCAAGTCCATTTGCCAGCACTTCATTCACGGGCGTCATTATCAAAATTCCTCAGTTCACTTATGGTATCAAAGGTTTGTTTTAATGGAAATAATTTGTTTGGAATCTTCTCTGGGAAGAATCAGACTGGTCCATTTGTAGTCTTGACTTTGAACACTGTAGTCTAAGTGCAGTTACATGCTGCAGAGTCAAAAGCCTGCTACAGCCTGCAGTGAAATGGATGCTACAGATGTCACCCAGAACACAGTGAAATGAAGAACTTCATATTGGGAAGGAAAGTGAAGAGGAATGTTTTCCCTTCTGATATTTCTCTAACAACTGTGTCTAACCTGAAAATGTGGCTCCAATCCTTTTCAGAACTATTATTTTCTTTACAGCAAAGTTCTAAAAACTTGGTTTTCTTTTGATTTCTGCCCCCTGGCAGGAAAATGACACATTTGGGGCCAAGGCATTAAAGCATGGTCTCTTGGGAGAAGGGGGAGGGCTATTGCTTTGGAGCCCACAAACAGTTGCAGGTGCAAAAAATGTGCACACGAAAAGGGAGGTCTGGTAGAGGCCCCTTTTAAAATGTGGCCTTTTAAGTTCAATAAATCTCTTTGCTCTCTTTGTGAGCCGTGTGCTTCCCTCCCACGCTCTAATGCACATCCCAGTCTTCAATGTGGCCTCCAGAAGGAATCTTCATGTTTGTTGTGAAGTTTTCCGTAATTACATAATCGTTGAAGCCTGTGAGTTCGTGTTGAGGTGGCTGAAAAATGCAAGCCTGAGGATTACAGTAACATAATTACACTGCTTCCTGTAAGAACCAAGTGACTTTTCCCTGGGTCAGACTTTGATTGGCTGCCCTTGGATCCTTCCTCTTCCGCAGTGAATCACAGTTCAATGGGCATTTCTGCTGGCCAACTGCTTGAAGGCGTTTTACAGCATGGGTTTGTACCATGGGTGAACTCTCCATTACATGGTCTACATCGATTTGATTAGGAAGGCAAGGGCAGTGAAACCAGAGGGTTGTGGTTTCTTGGATGCCTTTGTGTCTATGTGGTGACAGACCAATGCTTAGTTTGTCTGGGCCACAGTACCTTGACTCATCCAGTGGTGTCTAGAAGCCTTGATTCCTTGCCTTGGGGTGTTAAGGATAAGAAGAAAGAGCAGGAAGGAAAGATTGCAGCTGAGTTTTAGGTGTGTAATAGAATTTGGTATCTGTTATGCATCATTACTTATGAATTTTTTTCTAACTCAGCTGGATATTGAAGATTATGCATTAAAACCAAACAGACCTAGAAACAGCTTTCCATTATTTGCAGGATCTGTCCATTAGTATCTACTTTCCCAGTACCTAGCAGTCCTTTGTGATGATTATTCATAGGCTTCTGTATTCAGTTTATACTTGTGTTTACTGGTTTAGTTTAATCCCAGTACTCACAGATACCCTAGAAATGTCAAAAGTCCAGGTGAAGATGATTATCTTCTAAATAAAAATAACTTCATACAGGAAACCTTCACATAACTACCTTGTTATTTAGCTGGTTTCTATGGAACTTCCATGGAAAACACCAACTGTCCATTAGTAGTTCCAAGCCAAGGGGATAACTATGAAATAAGGAAAGATGACTATGAGGGAATTCTCTGCCACTTAATTTTGCTCTATAATAATGAGCTAGAACCTCCGATTTTATCACTGATGCCAGAATTCAGCATTTGATTTTTATAAAAGCAGCAGGCAGGTGGGCCTCAAGTGGAAACAGTATGCATAGAACTTTCAGGAATGTCAGGATTGGTTTGAATGCCAATGACTCTATTCAGCAAACACAAAACCCTTCTCTGGAGCAGACAGTTGCTTAGTTTTTGGATCCTCAAATAAAAATATTCTGGAAGTCCTTCTGCTCTGGGAGATTTTCCTGACCTGCTCTCTGGAGCCCTTCATTTCTGTTTTCATCAAGATTAATCTGCTCACCCATTCTGTTGGGTTTGCTCTTAGAGTTATTCTAGCTTCATAAATATACAGAAGGAAGCATAGTCCCTCTTTTTCTATGCTTGAATAGCATAATTTTGTTTCTTAAATTTTTGAAAGACTCACTTGGAAAGAAAACTTAGCTCTGTGGTTTTTGGAGATGTAACTTTATTAATACAACGTTTGTTTTTTTTAAAACAGCTCTTTTTGATTCTGTCTTTGCTAAATTTCAGTTCCAAATAAGAGAACTTTCAATGATATATATTATGCCTTAACTAACTGGGTTTTCTAGATGGCCATAAGATAACAAAAAGATTTACTTCTTTGCTTTATAAATTGAAAGCTAATATAGAAAAACTAATTGGTTTGGAATTCTCCAAATTGTAATTATCACAAAATTTTTTCAGTAAATCCTTTATTAATCAAATGTATGACAAAAAAAAACCACAAAAAAATTGACAAATTGAATATGAATGAATTTCAGTTATATTCAAGTAAAATGTATTACTATAAATATGATTCAGGTTAAAAAGGAACACACTAATGCCAATAGACTAGTGTGATAATTGTCAATAGAATAAAGATGTTTTCCTAGTTTTCTATGTCCTTGTGAACTGGTGACATTTATAATACCCTTTATGGGTTAAATTAATGATGTATCAATGTTCATAAGGTATCCTTACTTCTAGGATAATTGTGACTAAATATATATATTTATATGATCATATATAGAACCTCAATAGAAAAGAAAGCCTACATGCAAATACTATTATTTATATTATGTTGTTGTGGTGGTGGTGATTAGGTGCCATTTAGCTGGGTCTGACTCATAGCAGCCCTATGTACAAGAGACAAAATATTACCTGACACTGCACCATGCCCAGTACTATTGTTAGCACTTCTCTACTATTCATAGGGTATTCAATGACTGAGTGTTTTTTAGGAGTGAGCTGCCAGGTCCTTCTCCTAAGCCTACAGCACCTGGTGTTCCCAGGCAGTCTCCCATCCAAGCACTAACCAGGCCTGACCCTGCTTAGATTTCAAGATCTGATGAGATTGGATGCCAGAGTGGTACTGTTGCAGGCTTAATTATTATATTGTACAATAATATAATAAAATTATCATCATTATTATAAAAATTAATCAGAACAGTTTAGTCTTATTTTATACAGTTATCAAATTACGCCAAAACTTACTAAGTTAAAACAACCTATGTTTATTGTCTCATATTTTCTGTGGTTCTGAAATCTGGGTGTGATTTAGCTGAGTGCCTTTGGCTCAGTGTCTCCCACAAGGCTACAATCAAGGTGATAGCTGGAGCTCGACCAGAAGAAGATTGCCTCTGAGCCCATGATTAGCAGGATTCAACTCCTTGTGAACTGTTGGACTGAGGGCCTTGGGGACTTTCTGGTTATAAAGTGGAGATATCATTTCTTTGCCAAGAGGGATTATCCACAGGGCAGTTATAACATGGCAACCGGCTTCCTCAGAGAACACCAGCAAGAGCATGAAGGAGGACAAGCAAGTGGAAGCCATGGGCTTTGTGTATCCTCTTCTTGGAAGTTATGTCCATCTTTTCCTTCATATTTACCTAGTTAGAAGCAAGTCACTAGATATAGTATACACTCAAAGGGAGACAATTACACAAATACATGAATACCAGGAGGTAGGGATCATTAGGTTCTGTCTTAGGTGTCAGCTACCACTTAGCATTTACAGAGGTTTCTACTTCTACCTTACAATTACCTAAAGATTCTGACTATAATAAGAAATTAGTCCTCTGGAAAAAACAATAAAAAACCTTAGTAAGTAGCTGTAATTTAGCTTTCTTCTGGTTCAATATTCTATATTATTAGTAGACATTCTTATCCAATGGTCATGGTACTTCCCAAATTATTGCCCAATTTATCAGCAGTCTTAGGATCAATTTCACAGACTGGCAAGATAATTCATCTGTGTCCCAATTAAATGAAAAATCTTAATATTAGCTATTATAGTAATGATATGCCTTAGTATTAGTTATCTATTGCTGTATAACAAGTTGCCCATATTTGGTGGCTTAAAGCAAATGAACATTTATTTCATACACAGAGATCTGGGAGTCAGAAATTTGGAAGTGGCTTAGCTAGGCTGTCCTGGTTGATGTCTCTCAGGAGGTTGAAATAAAGATGCTTACTAAAGCTGTCATTATCTAAAGGCTTAATGAAGGCTGGAGTATCTACTTCCACAGTGGCCATTCACATGACTGACAAGTTAATGCTGGTTGTTGGCAGAAAGCCTCGGTTCCTCA
Source organism: Pedetes capensis (assembly GCA_007922755.1). Lineage (NCBI taxonomy): Eukaryota > Metazoa > Chordata > Mammalia > Rodentia > Pedetidae > Pedetes > Pedetes capensis. Next base: position 62,086 of record VMDO01006828.1, read on the forward strand.
CCAGATGGTCCTCTCCACAATGTTGTTCTAGTATCCTCATGACGTGGTAGCTGGCTTTCCCCAGAGAGAGAAAGAAATTAAATTTGGTTATGGAACATATGGAAAATGTTTCTAACATCAATAGTGACCTGTCTTAGTGTTGGTCCATGTTGCAGGCACAAAATGTGTGAATTCCATGCAGTAAGCTCTACTATTAGACACTAGCATACCAAATGATTCAATGAATCTCCATCCTCTCAAAATAGACTTGCAGCCCCATTGCTTATAGAAGTCAATACACATATAGCATATAGGCAGAGTAGTGGAAAATCAATACTTTGGTAGAGCTCAAGGAGAGTGAATACAAATATTATCAACTAACCAAAAAACTCTAGATTTTATCCATAAGACAAAAAGAGAGAGTGAGAAAAGAATACCCCCCTTTCCCAAGTGCTGAAGGTCTCAACAAAATAATTAAAGCCCTCATTGGTAGTGAGATTTGGCTTATGAGTAGCCCTCAAAGAAGTGAAGACTCGAGCTTTCTGGTACAGATATCAGTATAAGTTTTCATCTATCACAGCAAAAGTCTCAGAAAATTTTGAAGGGACCTTTTTTTGTTAAAAACAAAGAGCCCATCAGGAACATACCTGCCATAAAAGAAACAAAAAGTTATACTCATGTACCCTGCCACAGTAAGGAAAAATGCAAAGCAAAGGAACCATAGGGTGAATAAAAAAGGAGGATCTTACAGAGGTTACTTATATGGTCTAGGGATTGGAATTAGTCATAGAATGATCTTGGTAGGGATAGTTTAAAATATGTAAATGAGTGAATTCACTGGAATAGTCAGTGGTCTCACTTTTAGAACACTAACCTTTTTTTTATATAAAGTTACTGTTTCAGTGATTTGAGCAAAATCCTATCTTGGAACATATGGATCTGAACAAACAGGTTGTTATGGTTTGAGTAAGTATGAAATGTCCCCCACAAACTCATGTGTTGAACAGTTGGTCCCCAACTGATGGCACCTTTTTTGGAAGTTCTGGGAACTTTAGGAAGCTAGGCCTAATTGTAGGGAGTAGGTCACTGGCGAGTGTGACTTTGAAGGTTATACCAACTTCCCAATTTGCTTCTTCTCTCTCTGTTTCCTGTCCACTGTGAGATGAACAGCCTGCTTTTCTACATGCTTACACCATCATAAAGCTCTCCCTCACCATAGCCTAGAAACAATAGAGCTAGCCCCGATGGACTGAAACTATGGGCTTAAATGAATTTGTTCTCCTCTCAGTTGTTCTCTCAGGTATTTTGGTCATTGCTATGAGAAAAGTAACTAATACATAGATGTTACACATTTGTGACCTTAAATCATTTGTCAGCCATACTAATCATAGTACAGATCATTTGCAAGCTCTGGTTTCTGTTTTAAATATTAGCCTTCAGGGAATCTGAACTAACTCCTTTACATTCCTTCCTGTCTTATGAAGAATTCTCTAACCAAGATGTCTCTAATGAAAAGCAAAATCTCTTCCCTCCACTCATACTGTCTAATTTTACTAAAAAGACTCACTGTCAAATGTGTGAGAAAGGAAGAAGCCAAAACTAGATAAACTGTATGACTGGTTTTGCACATAGTGTTTTCTCCAATTATAATTCACTACAAAATTCTACTTTCTTTAACACCGAACTCAAAATCACATCCTATAAAAGGCATTTTTCCAATGCCTCACTTTCGTCCCCTCCCCATCATCACTCCCTCTGCTCAAAGAGTAAAGTTCCATCTTCATATTTCTGGTACTTACTGGAGTGCTTGGTAAACAGTAGATGCTTAATAAATCTTTTTGAATCTACATGTAGTATATAACTAATTTGGCAGTAGGTATGGTTTAAATAAGGGGAGAAGGACATGGGAGCTCACTCCCAAAACAATCCCGAAGAAATCAACCATTAAAAATCCTATGAGGGTCACTATGAATTGGACACAACTTGAAAGCACCTAACAATAATTATTTAAATACTTTAATATTCCTGTGACTTTAGCTGTTTTTAGTTCCCTCCTCTGAATTTCTACTGCATAATTGGGCATTGTTCTCTGCCACTTTCACAGATGTGAGTACAGTCATCATTCCTCAGTATCTACTGGTGATTTGTACTATGACTCCCTGTAGATACCAAAGTAGGGAGATACTTAAGTCCCTCGTATAAATTGGCATAGTATTTGTATAAGACCTACACAAATCCTTCCATATATTTTGTTATCCCTAGATTAATTATAATACCTAATACAATTAAAATACTATATAAATAATTATTATACTACATTGTTTAGGGAATCATGAGAAGAAAAAAAAGATCTGTCCATGTTCAGGACGTGCACAAGTTTTGTGTGTGTGTGAATATTTTCAACCATGGACACAGAACCCACAGATGTAGAACCCACATATTCAGAGGGATGACTGTATCTTTTTTCTTTTTCCCAACTATTTATATATTATGAGTTCCTGGAGGTAAGCATAATTTCTTTTATTTAGTTGGAACCCTCCACCCTGTTCTTATCCCCATTCAGACTTTAATACTTCCTAAATATTTGTGAGGTTCTATTATATTTTGAGATCGTTAGCCTATATTTTCTTCTCATTTCCCTCCCCCCTCATTTTCTCAAGAAGTTCAGTTCATTCCAAACTTCCTTGCCTCAGTGAAGGATTGGAGGCCCTATGTGAAGCAGTGAGACACCAGTCATTGTGGTTATATTCGCTAAAGGCCTGATCACTTAGGTAAAGGGAGAAAGTTTGGTGTGGTAAATGAAGAGTGGAATTCCCAGGGACTGACAAAGGACCTGGAGAAGCAGGGAGAGCAGGTGATTGCCAGGCCTCCAGTTCACTGCCTCAGGGTCAAAAAGATGGATGAGGAATATGGAAAAGAGAAAGTTCTAAGAGATCACATATAAGGTAGCAATTCCAAGGTGAAAAACCCTCCAAGAGGAATGGATACAAAGTGCATCAAGGCTGACTGACCAGCAGCAGTCATACTGCCCCTGACCTCAGGGACTGTGATAAATGACACAGCACTCCTGCATTCTTGGAACTTGGGAGCAGGAGGTGAAGATGCTGGAAGGACTGAGAACAGTATTTGGAATCAAGATTTCAATTGCCATAATTCATAGAGAATATACTATTTTTGCACATCTGAATGTGGGAGAATTAATATTGTAGTATTTGTTTAGTTGACTAATTTGATAGTTATGTAAATTTGGCAAAATAATTGCATATTATATCCTAGAAGGGCAGAAAATGGCTCATGTCTCATTATGTTAAAAGGAAGTGTATTATATAATTTTGAATCCCAGCTCTGTCACTAATTAGTTGTATATCTTTGAAAAAATTATTTCACTTTTTTTTGTCTCAGGTGTATCATATATTTAAAAAGCAGGTAAAATAATATTATCTACTTTGTTCGGTTGATGTGAAGATAAATTGAGATAATGTCTACAAAGTGCACAACAATGATAGCTATCACATATTAATAGCATAGGACCTTTTTAGGACTAAAGAATCTTAACATTCAGGTAGACAAATTAGTAATTATTATAATTTTGACACTAAAGCCACTTTTTTTCCTACTGTGTTTAAAATTAATCCTTTAAAAACTAACATTTCCTGAGAATATAAAGTACTATTTGTAGGAAAACTGTACAAAAATAATTCCCCAGCTTTAAAAATTCTCAACTCAAAAAAACAAAGACTTAAAAAGTAGCCTGGAGCAGTGTCTAATGCCTGTAATCCCAGCAACTAAGGAGATGGAGGCAGGAGAATCAGCAGTTTGAGGCCAGAGGCAGCCTGGGTAACTTAGTGAAACCCTGTTTCAAAATTTAAAAAAAAAAATTTAAAAAAAAAAGACTGGGGGTACAGCTCAACGAGAGAGCACTTACAAAGTATGTGAGATGCCCTGGGTTCAGCCTAACAAAAAATAAATACCACCAAAAATAAGTTAAATAAACAAATATGTAGAATAGGATGAAAGCCACACATCCTGAGACTTCTTGAACATTAAAAAAAAGTGTAGATAAAAACACAAATTATAAGATACTGCATTTTATAAGTAAGATTGAATTAAATTGTATGTATCCATATATTATATATTCTTGTCAGAATAGGAGTCTTTTTTTCAAGATGAATTTATAACTTATGTTGTCAATGAAATCCAATTTTTGGATGATAGATGGAATGCCATATATAATGATGAGGAATACACTAAAAGCAAAGAGCAGTAAATGGCAATCTTCTGACTTACTGTATGTGTCACTGGGAAGAGTAATTATTTCTTACAAGCAGAGGTGAAGTCAGGGACTATTATGGTCCATGTTTAAGTGGTTTCCCTCTTTTCTTCCATATCCATTGACATGATTAAATGATGATTTGGCTCACAAGAGACTTGAGCTTGGTGCTACCAGTTCATTCCCAGTCAAGTTTGTAAATGTCTCTGAATCTCAGCACAGAGATAAGGAAAGGCACCAACTAAGTCAGAACAGACAGAGCCACGCCAAGGGGAAGACAGTTGTCTCAAGGAGCAAGTCACCAGATAGAGTGATAATTGCAAGCCTGCCTTTCACAGTATGTTTCACAGCCTCAGGTAAGTGGGGAGGAAAATGTACACAGAGCCACCCTTCAGACAGTACTTTGAAACCCTCAGTCTGACTGAGGAAAATCCAGAGCTTTCTCGAAGATCCCAGTGGTGTCACAATATAACAGCAGCAGTGAAAGCCAGGAAGAATATATTAAAAGTCACATTTCAGTTCCAGCATTTCAGTAAAGAAACACGAGGGGCTTACTCTGCCAATATCTGCAATATCAAGAGGTATTTTAATTGGTTCTAAGGTGAGAGGTTGACAGGGAGCTGAACAGTGTCTTTTCACCAGGAGGAACAGAAAGTTATCTTAACATGACCTAACGTTGTTGTTGTTAGGTGCCGTCGAGTCGGTATCCGACTCATAGCGACCCTCATAGGGTTTTCAATGGCTGAGTACTTCGGGATTGCTTTGGGAGTGGATTGCCAGGCCCTTCTCCCATTTTTGCGGTGCTGGGAATTGAACTCAGGACCTCAGAGACTGCAGCGCAGTGCTCTACCCACTGAGCTAAATCCCAGCCCCGGACCTAACATTAAAGAACCTCAAAAAAGGTAGTTGTCTAAATGTCTTTTTTTTTTTCTATTAGCTTACCTCTGTGAATCAGTTACTGATTTTCACTACATTCAATTAACCTTAGGATTCAGAATGTTTAGTGTTGGACATTTGTTCAGAAGTGTAACCTAAATTCCTCTTATTTCTAAAAGACAAATCTCAGGAGAAAAAAGGTGGGAAGGGTATGTATTGGAAATCAACAACTTTCTTTTCTTCTCTTATTTTCTTCCTTTACTTTTTTCTCCTCTTTTCTTTTCTCTCTCTCTCTCTCTCTCTCTCTCTCTCTTTCTTTCTTCTTTCTTTCTTTCTTTTTTTGAACGTCCTGTGTGTCAAATACTAAGGTAGTTCCTATAGTTCTTTATTTAATGTATTTTCTCATTTTATCATTGTTAAGAGTGCAGTGTGATAAGCATGAGCCCCATTTGCAGATGGGAAAACTGAAACTCAGAGAAGTTAAGTAACTTGCCCAAGGTCTCACAGCCTAATAAATTGAAGAAAAAGAATTTGCAGCCAGGTCTCTCTGATTTCCATAATCATGCTCATCTTTCCACACTTGCTACCTCCCCTAGAACAAAGGAAATATAAGCCTTTCTGTTATAGAAGAATCTTATATTATGATATGACTAATTTTCTATTTTGGGGGGGTCTTTTCTCACTTTATCTACTTTTATTTACATCCTGATTAATAAATAAAAGTGATGAAAAATCTTTCCTCTGCCATTAAAACATTTTAGTATGACAAGATGAGTTAATCTCAGCTGTAACCCTCTCCCTTTGATGTTACATACTTTTAGATGATGAATTATAAAATTAATCCTAGAATTAGTTTCTTAGAAATTACTTGATCACAAAGACTTACCATCTCTTGTCAGCTTTCCCTAATTCTTTTTAATTTGGTAGACTAGACCTTAAAATATACTTGGGAAAGAACACATGATCTTTTTGCTTTCCCTTCTTCTTAGGCATTCTGACACAATGATAGGAGGGGTACAGAAAGCAGATTTACAAAGTAGTTGTGCTGTTACAAAATATATAAAAAGAAATATACTTTCTTTAAAATCTAGATATTTACTCATTTATATATGATAAAGCTTTGTTTTTTCTATCTAAAGTTCATATCTCACAAAGTTTAATCTCAGTTTATATGTATGTTTTCTGTTACGAAATTGTCTCTTTTTAAATTAGTTCTAAACGGGACTGCTGCTGATATGTTAGGTGCTGCCGAGTCGGCATCTGACTCATAGTGACCCTCATAGGGTTTTCAATGGCTGACTGTTTCGGGATTGCCTCGGGAGTGGATTGCCCATTTTTGCAGTGCTGGGAATTGAACTCGGGACCTCAGAGACTGCAGTGCAGTGCTCTACCCACTGAGCTAAATCCCAGCCCTGGTGCTGATATGTTGTTGTTGTTGTTGTTGTTAGGTGCCGTCAAGTCGGTATCCGACTCATAGCGACCCTCATAGGGTTTTCAATGGCTGAGTGCTTCGGGATTGCCTTGGGAGTGGATTGCCAGGCCCTTCTCCCATTTTTGTGGTGCGGGGAATTGAACTCAGGGCCTCAGAGACTGCAGTGCAGCGCTCTACCCACTGAGCTAAATCCCAGCCTGGTGCTGATATATATATATAGCTTATTTTTGTGTTTTTGTCTTCTATACAAGTATCACTGAATAATACTCTTGATAAATATTAATATTCTTATTATAGTTATTTTACATATGCAGTAATTGGCTTGCAAATAATGATAATTGTCATCAGCAAAATGAAAAGCAGTCCCTGACATCCAGGAGCTGGCTGGGTACTATTAACTAGGACTTGGTGTCCTCTTGTTAATTATAAACAATTTCACAGAATATCAACATCAGACAAGGCTATTCTGTAACCATCATCTGAAAAAATACAGGCTGCTCTGTAATCATGTCTGCATGCAGACAAATCATGAACAATGTCCAAGCTACAAAATATCAAATATATGCTGATTTTGACTAGTATGCATGATTGGTGTTAGGCTAGGTCTAGTTTTTCATTTCACTTAGATAATATTTAAGATACCTAATCATAGGATTATTCCCACTTCATTACAGCATCTTATCCACACATAGAACCTTGTTCCTTAAACTGTCCCCCAAAATTACTTAACACAAACACAAATTATATTAGTTCTTTCTAATATCTTCTTCCTAAGATACCTATAATTCTCCATTTACTTTATTCTTCAACAAGCTCTACTACTCTCGTATGACGATGAGTAATAAACTGTTCAACCGTTGGTGTGTTCTTGGTGGTTATTATCTGGTGGCTATTGACAATATCTTCATGTCTTATTTCTTTTTTATACTTTATGAGACTGGCCAGATATTTATTTATTTTACATATATTCCCTTTATTTATAAGTGTTGATGTGATGCAGAGTAATAAGGTTTATGCAATTTCCATTATGCAGCTATTATATCACTTTTGGTTATTCTTTTATCAACTTACATATTTCACACAACCTTTTGATAAATATATAGTAGGAAAATCATATGCATTTTGAAGTTATATTCCCTTTTCTCCCATGTACATGTATTATTGTATCATCAATTTTGAGGTTATCTTCTCCCTCTTTATCCTTCCACATTGTTTCCCCTCCTCTTGACCACTTCTTCAACCTCTCCTCCCCCCTACTGGACCCCTCTGTACTTCTTTATTCTTTATACTCTGCTTTAATTTTCCCTTCTTAGATAAGCCCCTGCTTTAATTTTCCCTTCTTAGATAAGCCTCTTTTTTGGGCCTAGGTTCATTTGCTAAAGATGATATTCTCCAGTTCCATTCATTTTGCTGCAAATGACATTATTTCATTCTTTTTATTGCTGAGTAATATTCCGTTGGGTATACACCACAATTTTTTTGTTCATTCCTCTGTTGATGGACATCTTGGTTGTTTCCATATCCCTGTGGTGGTAAAAAGTGCTACATTAAATATGGAAATGCAGGTGTCTCTGTGATATGATGATTTGTCTCCCATTGGGTATATTCCCAGGAGTGGTATAGCTGGGTTGTATGGAAATTCAATTCTTAGGTTTCTAAGGTAGCTGCATATTGATTTCCAAAGTGGCTGAACTAATTTATAGTCCCATCAGCAATGTAAAAGGATTCCTTTTTCTCCGCATCCTCACCAGCATTTGTTATTATTTGTTGTCTTGATCTTGGCCATCCTTGGTGGAGTGAGATGGAATCTCAGTGTTGTTTTAATTTGTATTTCCCTAAAGGCTGGGGATATCGGGCATTTTTTCATGGGTTTCTTGGCCCTTTGAACTTCTTCATTTGAGAACTGCCTGTTCATTTCCTTTGCCCACTTGTGTATTGGGGTTTTTCGTTGTCTTGGAATTTGCTTTCTTAAGTTCTTTGTGCATTCTAGATATTAGTCCTCTGTCAGAAGTGTAGGATGTGAAGATTTTTTCCCATTCAGTGGGCTCTCCCTTAACTCTGTTGATTGTTTCCTTTGCTTTAAAGAAGCTTTTTAATTTCACACAATCCCATTTGTCAATTCTTGGTGCTGTTTCCTGGGTGATTGGACCCTATGCCTATGTGTTGGAGTGTGTTTCTTATTTTTTCTTCTAGTAGGTTTAAGTTTTATGGTATTATGTTGAAATCTTATCCATTTCAAATTGACTGTCATGAAAGTTGAGGGAAATACATCTATTTTTAATTTTCCACAAATAGAAATCCAATTTTTCCCACCACCATTTGTTGAAGAGGCTATCTTTTCTCCATTGAACATTTTTAGCCCCTTTGTCAAAAATCAAGTGGCTGTAGTTGTGTGGGTGTATCTCTGGGTCTTCAATTATGTTCCATAGGTCTTCAAGCCTACTTCTGTGCCAGTATCAAGCTGTGTTTTTGCCATTATAGCTCTGTAGTACAGTTTGAAGTCAGGTATTGTGATCCTGCCCACAATGCATTTGCAACTTAGGATTGTTTTGTCTATTCACAGTCTCCATATGTTTCCATATGAATTTTAGTATTATTTTTTCTGTTTATGTGAAGTGTGTCATTGGAATTTTAATGAGGATTGCATTAAATCTGTAAGTTGTTTTTTGTTGTGTAGCCATTTTTACAATATTGATTCTCCCAGTCCATGAGCAAGGGAAGTCCTTCAACCTTCTCATATCAACTGAAATTTCTTTCTTTAATATTTTGCAGTTTTCTTTGTAGAGATATTCAGGGGCTTTGGTTAGATTGATTGCTAAATATTTAATTTTTGATGGGCTATTGTAAATGGGATTGTGGCCTTAATTTCCCTCTCTCCTGTTCACTATTATGTAAAGGAAGGCTACTGAATTTTGAATGTTAATTTTCTATCCTGCTACTTTGCTAAAGGAGTTAATTAGCTCTAAGAATTTTCTGGAGCAATTTTTGGCATCCTTTAGATAAATGATCCTGTCATCCATGAATAAAGATAGTTTGACTTCTTCTTTGTCTATCTATATTCCTTTGTTTTCTTTCTCTTGCCTGATTGCTCTGGCTAGGACTTTGATCACAATACTCAATAATAGAGGAGAGAGTGGACATCCTTGTCTTGTTCCTGATCTTAAAGGGAATCATTTCAATTTTCCTTGTTTAACATGATATTAGCTGTAGGTTTGATGTTTGTTGTAGATGGCCTTTAAGATGTTGAGGTCTTTTCCTATCATGGCTGTCTTCTCCAGGACTTTTTATCAGGAAAGGATATTATACTTTGTCAAAGGCTTGCTGAGCATCAATTGAGATGATCATGTCATTTCTGTCTGCAAGTCTCTTGATATGTTGAATAACATTAATTGATTTTCATATATTGAACCACTTTGCATCTGTGGAATGAGGCCCACTTGATCATGATATGTGATCTTTTTATGTGCTACTGAATTTATTTTGCTAGAACTTTATTGAGGATTTTTTGCATCAGTGTTTATCAGGGAAATTGGTCTATCATTTTCCTTCTTTGAAGTGTCTTTGTCTGGTGTTGGCATCAAGGTGGGAGTGCCCCTTCCTTTTCTACTTTATGAAATAGTTTCAGGAGAATGGGTATTAATTCTTCTTTGAAGTTTTGATAGAATTCTGCTGTGAACCCATCAGGACCTGAGCTTTTCTTTATTGGGAGACCTTTTTTTTTTAATTATTGGAAATTATTAGTGTGCAACTTAATGTGTTATTCTGACGTGAATTTCATTGTGACATTTCCATATATATGTTTCTTGTACATTGCACATATAAATTCCCACTTAACCTATGACGTACTTCCTCCACCTATCCCATCCCCCCAACAAAGGCCTGTCTTCCAACTTGCATGTCTTTTTTGGGGAATATTTTTCTATATATCCTTGTTTAGGGTCTAAAGTTTTTCTGTAGTGATCTATCTTTTTACATTATCAGTAATATTATATGAATTTTCTAGTCCATTTGTATTATTACCATTCATTTGTATTATTGGTATTATTATAATTATTTCCTGAATGATTAAAGTTGGGCTGTTTATTTTGAGGTTGACCCTTCTCTCATTCCTCACTCATCTTTGTTCCTCCTCTCCCTCCTTTCTTCTCCCAACATCTCTTCCTTTTATTATATCTCTCCCTCCTTCTTTTGCACTCCCTAAATTGTCCCTTCTCTGCTAAGTTGACTTTAGCTTTTTATTATGTTCCAATTTCTGTATAGGATTTTTTCCTTGTTTTAATTTTGATTCAACTCCCACATTTGAGTGAGAATATGTGGTATTTCTCTTTTTGAGCTTGTGTTTGTTCACTTAGGATGGTGTTCTCCAGTTCATTCCATTCTGCTACAAATGGCATTATTTCACTTTTTTTTGATTGCTGAGTAGTATTCCATTAGGAATATGTACCATAGTGTTTTTATTAATTCTTCTGTTGATGGGCACTTTGGTTGAGTTCATATCCTTGCTATTGTGAAAAGTGCTGCATTGAACATGGAGATGCAGGTGTCTCTGTGGTATGATGACTCATCTCCCTTTGGGTATATTCACAGCAGTGTTGTAGCTGGGTATATGGTAGATCCATTTATAGTTTTTTAAGATAACTTCATATCAATTTCCAAAGTGGTTGAACTAATTTACAGCTCCACCAGCAGTGTAACAGTGTTCCCTTTTCTCTGCAACCTCGCCAACATTTGTTGTTATTTGTTTTATTGATCTTGGCTATTATTACTGGTATAAGGTGGAATCTCAGAATTGTTTTAATTTGCATTTCCCTAATAGATAGGGATACTGAGCATTTTTTCATATGTTTCATGGCTTTATGAGGCTCTTCATTTGAGAACTGTCTGTTCAGTTCCTTTGCCCATTTGTGTATTGGGTTATTTGTTTCCTTAGGTATTGTTTTCTTGAGTTCTTTATAAATTCTAGTAATTAGACCTCTGTCTGATGTATAGGATGTAAAGATTTTTTCCCATTCATTGGGGATTTCCTTGACTCTATTGATTGTTTCCTTTGCTGTACAGGAACTTTTTAATTTCATGTAAGCCTATTTATCTATTCTTATTGCAATTTCTTGATCAATTGGAGTCATATTAAGGAAATACTTTCATATGCCTACATGTTGGAGTATATTGCCTATCCTATCCTGTATTAACTTAAAATTTTCTGGTTTTATGTTGAGGTCTTTTACCCATTTTGAGTTAACTCTTGTGCATATTGAGAGATGCAGGTCAGTTTTCATTTTTCAGCAAGTGGATATCCATGTTTCCCAGCACCATTTACTGAAAAGCCTATCCTTTTTCCAATTTACTTTGTTCTGTTGTTGAAAATCAGGTGGCTGTAGGTGTGTTGAGATATTTCTGGATCTTCTATTCTGTTCCACAGTCTTCAGGCCTATTTTTGTGCCAGTACCAAGCTGTTTTTGCTACCACTGCCCTGTGGTATAGATCAAAGTGAGGGATTGTGATTCCACCTGCATTAGTTTTGCAACTTAAGAGTGTTTTGGCTATATGTGGTCTTTTGTGATTCCATATGAATTTTTGTATCAGTTTTTCTATTTCTATAAAGTCTGTCATTGGAATTTTAATGGGGATTGCATTAAATCTATAGATTGCTTTTGGTAGGATAGCCATTTTTACTACATTCATTCTCCCAATCCAGGAGCAGGGAAGGTCCTTCCATTTTCTAGTGTCCTCTGCGATTTCTTTCTTTAGTGTTCTGAAATTTTCCTTGTAGCGGTCTGTAGGGTCTTTGGTTAGATTGATTCCAAGGCACTTAATTTTCTGGTGGGCTATCATGAAAGGTATTGTTTCTGTAATTTCCTTGTCTTCCTGGTTACAGTTGGTGTAAAGGAAAGGTGATTTTTCTGTGTTAATTTTATCTTTTGCCACTTTGCTGAAGGAATTGATTAGATCTAAAGGTTTTCTCAATGAGGTTTTTGGGGTCTTTTAGGTAAAGTATCACGGCATCTGCAAATAAGGATAGATTGGCCTCTTCATTGCCAATCTCTATCCCTTTGATTTCTTTCTCTAGTCTGAATGCCCCGGCGAGGACTTTAATCACTATGTTAAATAGAATAGGAGAGAGTGGATATCCCTGTCTTTTTCCAGATCTTAAAGGAAATGGTTTCAGTTTTTCTCCATTAAATTTAATGTTGGCTGTAGGTCTGTCATAGATGGCTTTTATGATATTAAGGTATTTGCCTGTTATGCCTATTCTCCAGGGTATTTATCATGAAAAAGTGTTGCACTTTGTTGAAGGTCTTTTCAACATCAATTGAGATGATCATGTAATTTTTGTTTGCCAGTCTCTTGATATGTTGGATTACATTAGTTGGTTTCTATATGTTGAACCAGCCTTGCATCTGTGGAATAAATCCCACTTGGTCATGGTGAACAATCTTTTTAATATGTTGCTGGATTTGGTTTGCCAGGATTTTAAGGATTTTTGCATCTATGTTTGTAAGGGAAATGGCTCTATAATTCTCTGTCTTAGATGAATCTTTTCCTGGTTTAGGTATTAAGGTGATGGTAGCTTTGTAAAATGAGTTTGGGAGTGTTCATTGAGAGACATTTTAATACTGTCTCTATTTGGGTGAATATAACAGGCCTGTTTAAATTGCTTATGCCCTACAGGCTTAATTTTGGTAATTCATATGTGTTAATGAACTTTTCCATTTCTTCTTTATTTTCTTTTCTGGGAGAGTAAAATTTCTCAAAGTATTCCCTGATGATAATCTGGATTTTTTTTGGTTTTGTTCATTATGGCCCCATCATCATCTGTAATTTTTTAATTTGGGATTTTTCTTTCTTTTGGTGAGACAGGATGGGGGGTCTATTTTATTAATCTTATCAAAGAACAAGTTCTTAGACTCATTAATTCTTTGAATTGCTTTTTTGGATTCTAATTGGGATATTTCTTCCTTGATTTTTATAATTTCTGTCTGAGTGTTCCTTTGGGGATTGGCTTGTTGGCCTTCTAGTGCCTTAAGATATCATTAATTTATTTAATTGGGCCTTCCCTAACTGATTGATGAAGACTTGTGGCTATGAACTTCCCTCTGAATACTGCCTTTGCTCTATCCCACAAATTTTGGTAGGATATGTTTTCATCCTCATTTAATTGCAGAAGTTTTTAAATTTTCTCTCTGATTTCTTTGATGACCCATTGATCATTCAGTAGTATATTATTTAGTCTTCATGAATATGTAACATTTCTGAAATTTTTCTTGTTTTTGAATTCTAGTTTTATTCTATTGTGGTCTGATAAGGTACAGAGGATGGTTCCTATTTTTTGTATTTTTGAGACCATTTTTGTAGCCTAAAATGTGATCTATTTTAGGAAAATTTCCATGTGGAGCCAGGAAGAATGTGTATTCCTCATCAAATGGATAGAATATTTTGTAGATGTCTGTAAGGTCCAATAGGTCTCTGGTGTAATATAAGTTCTTTGTTTTTCAGTTGATTGTTTGCTGTCTCTTGACAAAAGTTGGGTATTGAAATCTCCCATAATTATTGTGTCCCACCCAATGTGTTCCTTTATCTCTAATAAAATTTGTTTTATGAAGCTAGGTGCCCCTGTATTAAGTATCATTATGGGGTCCTGGTTGACTGTTCCTTTTACTAATATGCAATGTCCTCCTTTGTGTCTTCTGATTAGTTTGGAAATGAAGTCTACGTTGTACAAAATTAGTATCACCCACTCCTTTTTTTTCTTTTCTTTTCTTTCTTTTTTTTTTTTTTTTTGGTTCCCACGTGATTGGTATATTGTTTTCCAGCCTTCAGATTTCAGCCTTTTATGGCCTTTATGGATGAGGTGAGTCTCTTGAATGCTGCATATGGAGGGTTCATGTTTTTAAATTCATTTGGTCAGTCTGTGCCTCTTGACTGATAAGTTAAGAGGGTTTTTAAAAATTCATTTTTAGCCCATTTTCTTAAGTTCCTCTTGTGTTTATTATTCATTCTTTTGATCTTGTATTTGGGGTTGTCTTACCTCTCCCATATGTGGTATTTCATTGAGGATCATCTGCAATGCTGGCTTGGTAGTCACAAAACAGTTAAACAAGTCAATATCATGGAATGTATTGAACTCATTTATTTTAAAAGATAGCTTTTCTGGGTAATGTACTCTTGGTTGGCAGTCATTCTTTTTCAGAACTTGTCTGACCAAGCTTTCCTTGCCTTTAAGGTTGTTGTTGAGAAATCAGCTGTTATACTGATGAGTTTGCCTTTATAAGTGAATTGGCATTTCTCTCTTATAGCTTTTAGAATGGCTTCTTTTCTCTCTAGCTTTAGCATTCCAATTATAATGTGTCATTGAGATGATCTGTTCTAATCTACTCTGTTTCGGGTTCTGAATGTTTCAGTTGTGTTGGTATCCAGCTCTTGCCTTAGGCTTAGGAAGTTCTCATCTATTATTTCTTTGAACAGATTTCCTAATCCTCTCATGTTATCAGGTCGTTCGTGAACCCTGTGGATTATAGGTTTCATTTTTTTCATTTAATCAAAGACCTCTTGAAGTACTTGCTCATATGGCTTCATCTTTCTTTCTATCTTGGTATCTGAGTAAGTAAGGTCCTCAATTTTTTCTTCAGCATCAGCTATACTATATTTATCTTCATCTAGTCTGGATACTGAAGATTCTAACATAATACTGAATTGATTAATTTTTCCTTGCATCTCAAAGACCTCTGCTTGATTCTTCTTCAAAATCTCAGTTTCTCTGGAGAATTTTTCTCCCAAGTTAAATACTTTTTGTCCAGTGAATCATTTGCTCTCATGGTATTGTCTTTGAAATCTTTCAACATATTTATAAGCAGTGTTCTAAATTCTCCATCAGGCATCTCCAAGAATCTGGTTATTCTGAAATTATCCACTGAGAGGTTTTGGTCTATTGGATCTTCCCCTCCCACTTGATCTTTCATATTTTGTATGTTTTTCTGCTGAGGCTTGGTCATTGCTTGGTCTGGGTGCTAGGTCTCACCTCCTCTATGTGTAAAGTTATTCTCCCTACCTACTCCTGCATGACTGGATGATGACTGGACACTGGAACTTTTCTCCCCCAAATCCCCATAAGTCCCAGCCTCAAAATCTGGTGCCTAGCTCTTGCTACAGCCTCTGCAATCAGCATTTTCCTGTCTGTTTCTCTCCATCCCCTGAATTCACAGCTCCCATTCATGCCTCTGCCTGGAGCATCTCTCTTAGGTTCCTCAGACCCACAGCACTCTTCCTCTGTGCCACAGGAGCTCCAGGGCCCTAAACTCCATGCTGTAGCCTAAACAGTGTCTCTTAGGCTCTCCATAATCATAGTGCCATCTCTGCATCACAGGCACTCCCACGTCCTAAACACACCACTACCTGAACCATCTGTTTGGGGGAGTCACTGGTTCTGCAGGTGCCTTTTATCTGGGTCGTTGGTGCTCCTGGGCTGTAAGTGCATTGCTGCCTGAATTGTGTCTCTTAAGTTCCCCAGATCCACAGTACCACTTCTCTGCATGGCAGGCACAAGACTCTGTCATAGCCTAAACAGTGTCTTTTTGTCTCTCTGGTCCCACCAGCACTTCTGATGCCTAAACATTCCTCTGCCTGAATCATTTTTCTAGGCTTGTCCATTCTGTGGTACCACTTTGCTGGGTCTCTGGTCCAGACTCTAAACTCACCACTGCCTGAATCATCTCACTTAGGCTCCTTGTTCCCACAGCACCCCTTCTCTGCATTGAGCTTCCAGGCTTTTAATGTACCTCATCCTGAACAGATTTTCTTTGACTTGAGGTTTCAGCAACACAAGACATTCCTCTCCATCTTTTGTCCCCATTCAGTCTCTCTCCCTCTGCCTTGACTTCCAGTGGCATCAGAGGCCAGGGCAGCACTAACCTCTCCTCAGTAAATAAATAAATAACTGAAGTCCTGGGGTCTGAGACCCTGGAGGGGGACCATGCAGCCCAGCCTCCTCCCAGGAGAGTCCCATGGTACATCTAGCCAGCTCCATGCACCCACACAAGGCTCCATATCTGTTGACATCTTTTGCAGTTGTTTTCCCTACAAGGGTTTTGGAGAGTTGTCTCACCATTTCCTCCTCTTCTCTGTCAATATAATCTCCACTATTTGGCAAGTTGCCCTCGTGCCATCCTTTTTTTTTTTTTTAAAACAATTAAAGCTGTTCTCCATTCTTTTTTTGAGTAAAGAACTTCCCAAAAGTTTCCCTAACAGTTTTCTTCCCCAGTTGAAGCATGGCTAGTAACCATCCACCATCTTAACTCAATCCAGATTTTTAATATAACATAGAATAATAATTGTTGTTGTTAGGTTCCGACTCATAGAGACCCTCTGTTCAACAGGGGAAACACTGCTGTCAGTGCTTCTCTGCTGTGCATAGGGTTTTCAATAGCAGATTGATTTTTGGGAGGGGGTTGCCAGGCCCTTCTCCCAAGAATAATAATAGTGACAGCAAATATCCTTGTTCAAAGGACTAACTCATGTTTTACCATGGAATTAATATTTACTTCTTTTTTAAAAATGGGTCCCTTTGCCATATTAAGAAGTCTTACTATACTATAGATATTGGGTTAAATGCTCATGAAGCCTTAATCAAAAGCAGAAATTCAAGCCTAGTGCAGTGGTGCATACTTGTAATAACAGCAACTCAGGAGGCTGAGGTAGGAGGATTGCAAGTTAAAAGCTAGAGGCAGTCTGTGAAACTTAGTGAAACTCTGTTTCAAAAAATTTTTTTTTTTAATTTTAAATGGGCTGGGCTGCAGCCCAGTGGTAAAGCACTTTCAAAGTACGTGCAAGGTCCTGGGTTCAGCTCCCAAGTATCACCAAAAAAAAAAAAAAAAAAAAAAATCAGAAATTCAAGAAAACTTGCAAAATGACTATAAAGTTTAAAAAAATAAATGTGAGAATATCAAAGAAAGTTCTGGGAAAGAAAACAAGAAGTGTGGATTAATCAACTCTAACTATGGTTTGAAACAATAGAGAGCTCAATGGAAAGAACTCAAAAATAATCACAACTTTATGAGTAGCTTCAGTGAAGCTGAGGTTTCCAATCAGAGGAGGAAAATATCAGGGTTACAATAAATGATTTGGAGACACCTGAACAACCATTTAGAAAATAATAAAACTATATTTCTATGTAATTCTTTATCTTCAAAATAGATGGAGCAAAGATGTGAATATAAAAAAGTAAACTATAAAAACAACTAAACAAAACTGCAAATATTTTTATATTATTGTACTTGGAGGAACTTTTAAAGTATAGAATAATATTAAGCACTGAGTTAGCAGTATACACATACACACATGTGCACACATACACATACACAATGCCAAAAAAACCCAAATATGAATATGGGAAAATAGTCTCAATTTTTAGGACAAAAGATTGAGCTTTCATAGTCAATAAAAATCTGAAGGCCCTATTTTAAATAATAAGAGCAAGTAAAAGAATAAGAAATAGGCATGGTTAACAATCATGAAAAGATGTTCAAGTTTTGTTGCCAATTTTTAAAGAAAAATTAAAACAATAATATGATTTTTTTAGATTAATTAATCAAATTAAGATTATTTTTGAGCCCCTGCTATGCTCCAGGGCTGGGGTTCGCCTTAGTTAGTAGAGTGCCACTCTGTGCTCTCTGAGGTCCTGAGTTCCATTCCTTGCACCACAAAAATGGGAAAAGAACATGGCAAATCTTTCCCAAAGCAATTCTAAAACAATCAGCTATTGAAAATTCTGTGACAGTTGCTATGAGTCAAACTCAATGGCACCTAACATAACAACAGCTATGTGTGGGGGATTTTCAATATTTTCTTATGAGCATAATTTACATAACAGTTCTTGTGGTAATATAGTCCATAAAAAGCTATCAGTTTTTAATAATATGATCAGAAGTTTGTACATAAGCAAATGCCTCTAAAGAAGGTGATAAGGCTTAAAAGTTGCTTATTTTTCCTTAAGTCAAACTTCCTCCCACAACTTATTTGTATGTTTAATTTGATTAACACATCTTTTTCCACAGAGAGTGTGTAATCTTCAATCTGATTTTTTGTCAAGTATTCATGAAATTAATTACTGTCCTCTCATTTATTTATACTTTATGGAATTGACAGTATTGCTAATGATGCAAAGTTAGTACTGGAGTGTTGAAGGCAAATCTAACAAGAATGATAGCTCTCTGAGTTCCCTTTTATCACCAGAAGGCAAGAAAGGTATTGTTGTTAGGTGCTGATGAGTTGGGTCAGACTCCTAGCAATCCTATGTACAACAGAGGAAACACTACCCAACACACTGTGCCATGCCTGGCACTATTGTTAGTGCTTCTCTGTCATTCATAGGGTTTTCAATGGCTGATTGTTTTTTGGGAGTGGGCTACCAGGTTCTTCTCCCAGGCCTACAGCACCCAGTATTCTCAGGCAGTCTCCCATTCAAGTACTAACCAGGCCCAACCCAGATTAGTTTCTGAGATCTATTGAGATCAGTTGCCAGATCAGTTGAGATCAGTTGCTATGTCTGGAGGCAAAAAGAGTAGTTAGTCATCTTTTTATTTCCTCATTTTCTCAACTCAACAAGTATTTATTGTTTACTCTGTGCTAGCACAGAACTAGGTCCTGGGATCACAGGAAAAAGAGAATTCCCTCCCTTTCCATTTGGCCACCTATGTGGGCCCTAGGAAGGTATAGTGGCAGTGCTAAGACCTTATTACAAGAACTTGTGTTTGTACCAATTAACCAAAAGCTTTCCTCTCTCTCCATTCTTTCAGTCCAGGAAGAGCATGCTGCTGCCCAGGATGGCATGTTACTTCTGAGACTATACCAGAAACTCATTTGGAATTGACTGAGTCACATTATTTAAAGTAACTTTCTAAATTATATGTGACTAAATTCAGCTAGGTCATGGAGTCCCTCCAAATTAAGCAGAGCAAAACTTTTGGCAACACAGGGGAGATTTTCTAGGTCTAAATTAATCATTAGGAATGAGTAAGTCTCAGACATAACAAATGTTCTATAATTAAGAGGATAAAGATGTATGTTAAACATAATAGATATCAGAATAACCCCAAAATGTGTCCATTTGTCTTTGTCAACAAGTACTGGAAAGAGCCAAATGAAATAAATAGCCAAACATGTACTTCTAGATAGTTTATTCTTTTCAAAAACCACTAAGCTAATATACTCTCTTAAAATAAAAACCTCATAGTGTATGCTAAATAATTAAAGTAGTTTCACATGTTACTTTATAGTTACTAAATTATATTAAATTGAATCATGAAATTGCTGAAGATTTTTTTAACCTAAAAAATTGGCAATTCTATGTTTCACCCTGATAGCGTGGTATCATTTCAATTCCTCAGAGAAAATTTTTGAGTAATGAATAATTTATAGAGCTTTTTCTATTAGCCAGACATTGTGCAAAATCCTATATGACTTCAATCTAAGATCTTTTCCTGAGGTCCAAAAAAATCTGAGGCTAGAAATGAGGAGGGCCTTTGTACATGGATGAGAAAGTTACATATTTATTTCCACTAAAGTTTTATTTTTCTTTGCAGTATGGAGGGCAGGAGGTTGAACACAGGAGCTCATGAATGCTTGGCAAGTGCTCTACCACTGTGATGCATACTCAGCCCCTTTTTATTTTTGATTTTGAGATAGGGTCTCACTAAGTTGCACAGGTTGCCTCTGGCCTCAAATTTGAGATCCTCCTTCCTCAACCTCCCAAGGTGCTGGGGTTACAGGAGTGTGCCATGGCACCTAGCCTATTTACTTTGTATTTCTTTCCTCTGTCTCTCTCTGTCTCTCTGTCTCTCTGTCTCTCTCTCTCTCTCTGTCTCTCTCTCTCTCTTTGTCTTTCTCTCTCTCTCTCTCTCTCTCTCTCTCTCTCTTTCTTTCTTTCAGTATCCACTTCTTCTTAAATATATTTTTAATCAGTAAGGTTTAAATTAGTGTATAACTTAATGGGCTTCATTGTAATATTTCCATACATGCGTATCATTGTACATTGTTCATGTTCACCTCCCCCATCTCCATCTCATGACCTGCCTCCCCTCATCCACTTCCTCTCCATCAGTAGTTCTACCTCTACTTGCATGTCGTGTGTGTGTGTGTGTGTGTGTGTGTGTGTGTGTGTGTGTGTGTCTCCCCACATCTTTCAGTTTGTTTTGCTGTGGAGGCTTGTGTGTTGCTGATGATGTGATTGCTGATGATGTGATGCTGAAAGCTATGCCACCAGTATTTCAGATACCAGCAAGGCCACCCATGGTTGACAGGTTTCAGCTGAGCTTCCAGACTAAAACAGACTAGGGAGAAGAACCTGGAAGCCCATTCATGAACAAATAACCACTGAAAACCCTATGAACATCAGAGAATCACTGTCAAATATGTTGTTGTTGTTGTTAGACGCCATCGAGTCGAGTCCGACTCACAGCGACCCTCATAGGGTTTTCAATGGCTGACTGTTTCCGGATTGCCTTGGGAGTGGGTTGCCACGTCCTTCTCCCATTTTACAGTGCTGGGAGTCGAACTCGGGACCTCAGAGACTGCAGAGCAGCCCTCTGCCAACTGAGCTAAATCCCAGCCCACTGTCAAATATAGTGCTGGAAAATGAGCTGCACAGGTTGGAAGGCATTCAAAAGACAGCTGCGGAAGAGTTGCCTCCTCAAAGTAGCATCTACTTTAATGACAAGAATGCATCTGCTGATATGGCATGACTCAAAGTGAGAAGAAACATAGTGTCTGCAACAATGGACTCAAACATAAAAATACCCAGAGCATGTCCATAAATATTTCTAGATTTTGCCTTAAGGGAAAAACATGATATTTCTCTTCTTTTCCCCATTACCCTTTCTTATTGCCCCTCCCTCTTCTTTTTAGTTCCTTTTCTCCCCCTACATAGACTCCTTCTACTTTCATGACCTATGTATTTTAATATTCAATATATATTGAAATCTATCATCCACATGGGGCTGGGATTTAGCTCAGTTGGTAGATAGCTGCACTGCAGTCTCTGAGGTCCTGAATTCAATTCCCAGCACCGCAAAAATGGGAGAAGGACTTGGCAACCCAATCCCAAGGCAATCCTGACACAGTCAGCCATTGAAAACCCTATGAGGGTTGCTATGAGTC
The DNA here is from genome assembly GCA_007922755.1 of Pedetes capensis. NCBI lineage: Eukaryota > Metazoa > Chordata > Mammalia > Rodentia > Pedetidae > Pedetes > Pedetes capensis. Next base: position 83,790 of record VMDO01006828.1, read on the forward strand.
AGATACCAACTTGATGGCACCTAACAACAACAACAACAACAACAAATCATCCACATATGAAAAAATGTGATGTTTGCAGTTCTGGTTCTGGCTTATTTCACTTAAAATGATGATCTCCACTTCCATCAATTTTCCAGCATATACCATAATTTCATCCTTCTTTCTGGCTGAATAAAACTCCATGGTATATATAGATCATAATTCCCTTATCCACTCATCTGTTGGTAGATACTTAGGTTGATTACATATCTTGGCTATTGTGAATAACACCAAAATAAACATGGATGAACAGGTATCTCTGTGGTGTATAGACTTATATTCCTTCAGATATATACCCAGGAGTGGTATAGCTTGGTCATATTGTACTTCTATTTTAGTTTTTTTGAGGAACCCCAAACTAATTTTGATAGTGGCTGTACCAACCTGCATTCCCACCAGCAATGTACTGATATTCCTTTCTCCTTGCATCTTCTCCAGCATTTTTTGTTGTTTATTTTGCTAATGCTAAGCATTCTGACTGGGAAGAGATTGGAATCTCAATGTAATTTTTATGGGGCGGGCTCCTCACCAGTCTGGCCTGGATGTTCAGAGGGGAGGCATGACCATGCACACAGATAACTAAACGCAACTCACTTGGGACCCTCGGGTGAGGGGTGCAGACTCCTGCAGCCCTTGGGAACACTATGAGAGGGGAGAAAGGAAAAGCCTCAGGATGCTTTACCTTAGGGGACCATATAGCTCTTTATTGTCTCTCTCTGCCCTGACAAGGGCCAAGAGGAACCTAAAGTGTACAGCTTACAAGTGTTAGCAGCCTATGTGGCTGCAGCTCTATGCTGCCTGGGGGCCAGCCATGGCTCTTCTGCCTCCAACGCTGGGACTGGAGACTGTCCTTAGCTCCGGCCTCTTGGCGCTGGGTCCAAGAGGCTTTCCTCAGCTTGCTTGTAGTCTGTCTTTCCTTGAGAGTGCTGTCTAGTTGTCCTGGTCTCGGTGGTCATGAGGAGAGATGCCTCCATGTTGCTGGCCAAATCCAGAGAGAGAGAGTTCTTTCTTCATCGGTGGTCAGACAGAGAAACAAGCTGCTGCAGTGCAGCTCCTTTTATAGATGACTCAAACCAATCAGCTTCAAGTCCTTTGTTTTCTAATTGTCCTATCAGGTTCAGGGGACTTATGAAGGATTTTGTACAAATGTCTAATCAAGTTACCTTCACTTTCCCTGGATTTCTAATTTACAAACCAGATCTTCAGAAGCTGTTTTCCCAGTTTTGGGGTTTTCGCCAATTTTCTCCCAATTTCTCCCTACAAATTTTGTTTTGCATTTCCCTGATGGCAAAAGATATTGAACATTTTTTCATCTGATGGTTGGCCATTTGTGTTTTTTATTTTGAGAACTTGTCCAGTTCATTTGCCCATGGTTGGTTACATAATTTGTTTTTTGTGTTTGGAGGTTACTCTGCACTCTCTGAGACCCTAGGTTTGATCCCCAGCACCACATAAAATGGGAGAAGGATCTGGCAATCAACTCCCAAAACAATCTCAAAATAATTAGTCATTGAAAACCCTATCAATATCAGAAAAGCACTGATAATACAGTGGGGCATGGCACAGTGTCAGGGAGTATTTTGCCTAGGGCTGCTATTAGTTAGACCTGACGCAACAGCACACAACAACAATAAACATTTATTTTAGGCATTAATCTCCTGATGTATAGCTGGCAAAATTTTTCATCCATTCTGTAGACTGTCTCTTCACTCTGATAATTATCTCCTTTGTGGTGCAAAAGCCTTTTAATTTCATGCAATCCCATTTGTCACTTCTTACTTTTGTTTTCGGAAAGTTCTTGCCTGTGCCTGTCTTGAAGTGTTTTCCCTACGTTGCCCTCTAGCAGTTTCAAAATTTCAGTCTTAGACTAAGGTCTTTGCTCCACTTTGAACTAATTTTCATATAAGGTGAGCAAGAAGGATCTAGTTTTAGTCTTCTACATGAGCATATCCACTTCTTCCAGTTCTTGTTGAAGATGCTGTCTTTTCTCCAACTTATATTTTTGGCACCTTTGTCAAACATCAGGTGGCTATAGCTGCATGAGTTTCTTTCAGGATCCTCTGTTCTACTCCATTGGTCTACATGTCTGGTTTTGCACTAGCACCGTGCTATTTTTTCACTATGGCTCTGCAGTATAATTTGAAACCAGATGTCCTGATGCCCTGCATTGTTCTTTATGCTAAGAATTTCTTTAGCAACTTGGGGTCTTTTGTGCTTCCATATGAATTTTAGGATTTTTTTTTCTATTTCTGTGAAGGATGCCAGAACTTAGCATTTCTTACAAATATAAATGCAAACAGAAACCTTGATATTAGTGGTACCTTTGTCTTTATCACAAATAGAAATTCCAGATATTTTCATATTACACTATGGTTATTAAAGATATCTTAAAATATCATCTGCATTCATCACAAACTTGAAATTTTCTGTCAATATCACAAAAATATCACTTTTAGATTTTGCTGTTCAATGTATTTATTGCCAATCACAAATTTATTTTCAAGAATATTTTCATAGCTGGAATATGACTGATTTGCTGTATATCTTTTATTTTGTATATTTAAAATGTTATTCTTAGACAGAATTCCAAGGGCTTCCCAGACTGGTAAACATATCCATGGCACAAAAAGTTAATACTGGGAGTGTTGAACAAGAAGATATTATCTAAAGAATCATCACAATAGCTCTGTGAAATAGGAATGATAGCTCTATTTTAACAGATAAGAAAATAGAATGTAATTGAATAGTTTGTCAAAAAGAAAACAGCGAGAGAGGGGAAGCATCAGGGTTTTAATCCTATCCAGTGAGACTACAGGGATCATAGTCAGTCACATATACCACCCTGGATATGTGGTGGGTTAAAAGATCTGCTAAAGTAGCTGTAGGAGACTAGCTTCACATGTGAAAACTACCTCCCCAACATCAGCCTTCAACACAAAGTAGTTTCATTCATCACCACTGAATTGCACAAACCCCTATGAAACTAAAATCATTATTACTTTTTACCTTAGTGCTATAGTTTTTGCTAAAATTACCAAGTCTTTATAGTCCCATAACAATGTGCTATGTCAAAGATTAGGCAAAAATTAGAATGTGAGTGATTTAACTAAAAAGAACATGCTGAGACTTAGATTTCTTTGGATAGGAGTGAGTGTTTCCAACAGACTCAGAACTTGTCATTTGTCAAAGTCCATAGGAGGGATGGTGTTATCTTTTTCTGCTGAACTCCAGGTTCACCAGACAAGGTATATAGCAGAAGAAGAAAGTCAAGAGGTTATCTACCACAAACATTAAGAGACTGAATTGTCAGGATACTGTGTTTGAGATGAAATTCTCAAAGATTGTATTATTGGGCTAGTGGTTTTAAAAGTGAACTTTTTCCTTTTATCTGACATTGATGGGTCATGTCATAAATAGCCCAGGATTATAGTTAGCCTGAATATTAACCATTTCTTAGCTCTATCTTTACTCATGAGTGCCTAGAAATGAATGCTCCATAGTATGTACTAATAAAGTAAAATTTAGCTGACCTTTGAAAATGCCTTGTGCTTATTCAATAAAGTTAATTCCATAAATTCAACTGTAAGTGAAAATGCATGGCCTATAGTATTTCATCTTCATTGCTGATGCATGTTTTCTCATCCCAATTTTTTGCCCAAAGATACTTTGCTCCTAAGAATGTAGGTTCTACCATGATGTTAATTCACTTTGTATCAAATCAATAGCATGTTGGTGGTGGTGTTTGTTTTTGAGTTTTTGTTTTGTTTTTTGTTTGTTTGTTTGTTTGTTTTGTTTTGTTTTGTTATATTGGCCATGGCAGAAAAGGTTTATCCTTAGGATAGGAATGATAAGCCACCACTAAGGGTCCCCCCAGGCCAGGTCCCATGAGAACCACCACGCTGGGAAACAACCCTCAAAGGATGCTGGACCAGCAAATGAAGTTGCCGCAGAGCACATTCAGAATTCTGGGCACTTTTCTCCTGAGAAGTTGATTATGGATGAATATAGTAATTGACCATTTCAATTAAACAATGATGAAATACCCGAAATAAAAATCTTTTCAACATAGATCAGGAATCCTCAAACCCTGGGCCATGGACCAGTCTGACTGTTAGGAACCTGGCTGCACAGTGGGACATAAGCAGGGGTTGAGGGGAGCAAACTTCACCTGTGTTCATAGCTGCTTCTCATCACTGGCATTACCCCCTGAGCTCTTGTCCATGGAAAAATTACCTTCCATGAAACTGGTCTCTGGTGTCAAGAAGGGGTGGAGACTGCTGCCATAGATAACTAAAGGAAAGCGGATTCACTCAGCTTACCTTCTATAAAACATAAGACTGAAATAGAATATCTCTAAGAGGCCCCACAGTGCTAGCATTGACTCTGCCGGGGTCATGGCTGACCTCAGAGTAATCTAACTCTAGAGCAATTTAGAGACTTTATAATACATGAAATGGGAAAAAGGGATTTGATTTAAAAGATGTCCATTTTTTTCCTTAATACTGAAGGTGTTGAACCCAGGGCTTCATATGTGCTAGGCAAATGCTCTACCACTGAGCTGACCCCCAGCCTCCACTTTTCTCCTCCACTTTTAAAAATTAATTTTGTATTTTGAGATAGGCTTTTGCTAAGTTGCATAGGCTGCCTCCAGCCTGAAACTCACAACCCTCTTGCCTTAACCTCCTGAGTAGCTGTGTTTACAGGTATGTGCCGCAGTGCCAGCCTGAGATGCTCAAATTTTAGTTCCATCTCTCTGGAGCTTCTCTTGGGGGCCTATTCATTCTTTGCCCTCCAACTGGCATTTGGAATAGCATAAAAATCATTTTCTAAATACAGACCTAGAGAGAAAGGCCAATTTAACAAGTAAATATCACTTGGCATATTTGACAATGACTTTTGTCAGTGCCAGATCTGCTGAAAAGTCAATGTCACGTATGTGTGTGTGTGTGTGTGTATATATATATATATATATATATATATATATATGACAAACACATACACACACAATTTCACTCAATGCATATTTACCAATCTTTTATCCAATCAAGGTTTTAAAGAAAACACACTTAATTTTGTCAGTAAAGGGCAGAAATGACAGAATTACCTTTATGTATATAATTGTTCTATCATCTTTCCACTCGGAACATTATTTTTTCACACAGAACAGAAAGGGAAACACAAACAAAATCCACATTATTCCTCCGGAGAACTCTGAAGCAAGAAGAGATCATAGTCTCTAACTCAGTCATGTGATGATCAACATATTGATCAGCTGCTCAACCATTATTCCAAAGTCTTCACCCAGTTTTGAAATCTCAAAAGGTCACATCTGTCCTTGGCCCAAGTACATCATTCTCATTGGTATAGTGGGACATATTAGAGACAAAGGGCAATTTGTATCCTCAGTTCTGCAAGACAAAACATGATTCACATTAGCATTATCTTAGTCCTGGCTTCTCATAAGCTAACTTATCTTATCTATCATGCACCTTAACAAGTTTTCCACTTCTACCAGTCTGACTATAGTTTTTTTTTTCAAAAACTGTAATAAGGGCTTTCATTCTCATAAACTTTTTCAAAGTTATTCAATATCAAGTAAATCCAAATAGAACATTCTTTCAGAAAATTGTTGAGTAGAGATTGGGAATGTTTGTGGACTGATGATATCAGGCAAAGCGACTCATCTCAGGAAAACAATGATCTAGTCTCAAATATATCAGAAAGCTGGAGCCAGTTTTTCTGTCCACTTCTTCATGGCCCGGGGTACCTTGCTTGCACCAATGCTTCTCTACATTATCCACTTAAGGGCATTTCACCCACTGGCTGATATTGAGGCTAAAAAGGAAAGGAGATGGTTCAAGGGAGGGAGTGCTTTGAAAAAAAGTTATCATTTATCATAATAATAAAGAAAGAGAAAGAAAGAGATAAACAGAGCCCAGAAAATATTGTAACTCATGTGTTTTAAGGATGACCATGTTAGGAAGCATGGTTTGCAATGTAAGTTTGTTTCTAGAAGATGAAAGGAAGGAACATAGGGGAGGTGAAGGGGACAGAATTCCCAGGTAAGAGCTACTCTGATGGCAGATCTCCAGGAGGAAGAGTCAAAGTAAAAACAAGACTGTCAGAACTGGTTAGATTTCTTAGCATGCTGGTAGGGGCACATTGCTTTCCATGTTTGCAGACAGTGATAATATCAATGCCCAGTAATTGTCAAACCCTCTAGAGTTCATTTGAGCTTTTATAACATTGTTTGAATGTCTGATACAAGATGAAGAATTAGGAAATGTTTGTTTCCAACTCATTGATGAAAATCCTGAGGCAGAGGAAGAACTAGTAACTTGCTCATAATCATATGACTAGGAAGTAGCAGAGCTGTGACTCAAATTCATCTCTTTGGATTCCACATCTGTTGCTGTTTTCAAGGACCACATTTGCCAAAGTAACCTATTTTATGATGTCTTCTAGGATTTAGCATGGAGATATAAAGATTTGAGTGGAATATAGCATGTAAGACAAGTAAAAGGGAGGAAGTAGGTTTTAGTTGAGATATCCAGTCTTCTAAACAGCTGTACCACTGTGGCATCCCATCCCGTCAGATCTCGGAAGGTAAGCAGGGTCAGGCCTGGTTAGTATTTGGATGGGAAACCGCCAGGGAACACCAGGTGCTGTAGGTTTGGGAGAAGGACCCAGCAACCCGCTCCCAAAATATAATCAGCCATTGAATACCCAATGAATAGCAGAGAAGCACTAACAATAGTGTTTCGCCTGTTGTACGTAGGGTCACTATGAGTCAGATACCAATTGGAGGGCACGTAACAACAACAACAACAAACCATACTAATGCCACACTCTTATTCTAACCCCCTTGGAAGAACTCATGGAGAACAAGCTACTTACAACCCAAACATCATGCATTTGCCTGACCTAGTTCCAAACAAAAACAGGGGAAGATTAGATTTGAAGCTAGCATGAACCAAAATATGGATGCAGGGGCAGAGTATGTGTGTATGAATGCATTTGCTTGCATGTGTGTGTGAGAGAGAGGCAGAGAAATGGTGGAGGAGAATACCACTTCCTACTTTCTATAGTATGTTCAAAGAGCAGAGAAAGAGAGAGATAGACACTCAGGGATGGATCGTTCTGATACAATATTCAAATCTGACATCATGACTGAGAAAGTGTTCTCAGTATGCAGATTTCTGAGTTTGACTACATTTTTGTCTCCTTTCCTTCCATGGCTATTCTCATAATCTGAGCAGAAGCTAAAACAAGAGTGGTGAATCCTTGCTCACGACATGCTGACTTCTATCTTATTTCAGTATATTCATGTTTTCATGTGATGGTGGAGGGGGAGGTTGCCCAGACATTAGCTGAGGTTATGCACAATAGCACGCCATACGGGCAAGGGTAATAATTGTGGTGCTACAGCATACATCAGCTGACTAGTAAAATTGCCTGATAGCATACTTATTGCATGTTGTAAAACCTTTGGACATGTGCGTGGGAAAAGCTCTTAGGGCCACACTAATACTTGTTATGCCAAAAAGTTATTTTCAGGGAACTTAGTGGCATCAGTGGTAAAATTAATTTGCACTGTAGGAAAACTTGAAGTAAATGCCAATAAAATCAAGTGTGCGTTAATGACCCACATTAAAAAAAATAAAAAGACAGATAATGTTAATACCAGTAACCTTGCTCATTATTATCAAAATCACATTCCCTAAGCGCCTCAATAAGTGATTTTTCTAATAACAGGGATTACTTAGGGTTGGCCTTTATTAGGATACACTCCCTGATACTGTGCTATGCACATGATCTTTTTTAATGTTTAATCCCATTTTTGCAGCCACTGTGTCAATCCATCTAGTTGAGGGTCTTCCTTTTTTTGGTTGACCCACCACTCTCCCAAACATGATATCCTTCTCCAGGAATTAGTCCCTCCTGACCAGAACCTGGGAACCCACTCCCAAAACAATTATCCATTAAAAACCCTATGACTAGCAGAGAAACACCCTACCCTTAGATCATAGTAATAACCAATTACAGCTAAGCTCTTATCCTTTCAATCCACACTTCATTAACAAGACACAAATGCCAGGTTACATGTTTCCATTGTTCAGACACTTTCAGAGTGTCTCACATCTTACAGGATAAAGTATGATCTTCTCAGCCTGATTTTTAAGGCTCTAAATGATTAAGTTCCAACACCTTTTCACATTTCATCTCGTACAACTTCTTTCTACACATCCCAACCTCCAGAAACATTATCAATATTCTAGCAAGGCCCTGTATGAAAATGGCATAATGAAAGCCATATATTCGTACAATTAATATACGCTAATAAAGTTTTTGGGACTGGGATTTAGCTCAGTTGGTAGAGCGCTGCACTGAAGTCTCTGAGGGCCTGAGTTCAATTCCCAGCACTGCAAAAATGGGAGAAGGGCCTGGCAATCCACTCCTAAGGCAGTTCCGAAAACAGTCAGCCATTGAAAACCCTATCAGGGTCACTATGAGTCGGATACCGACTTGATGGCACCTAACAACAACCACAAAAATAAAGTTTTTCATTAAGATCTATATAATTTTTAAACAAGACTTATGTAGTATATCTACTAATAGGCTGCTCCATTCCAACTTGCTATTCAAAGGTTGTAGAATGGCCTTTGCCTCAAAACATCTCCCCAATCAGCTGTAATTTCAGCTATGCGAAACTGGGCCAATGGTATCTGGTACAGCAGAAGAAAAGGCCTCTATATGACACCTGGGATTGCCCCTCTTCTATAGCAAAAATAAGAATCCTAGACTTCTTGGTTCTAAATCACTTTTAGGCCTCCAACAAGAATCCCTTTGCAAAAATAAAATATATTTTCCTGAGATTTAATACTACAAGTTTCTCAATTCAATGCCAATGAGTGGGAAATTTGTTCCCTGATATAAGTTATCTAAATGTTAAATGAAGAAAAGTGGTTCAATGAGGCAGAACCAGTGTATTTGTTCCCTAATGCTGCTTTCACAAATTACCACAAACTGTTGTTGTTGTGTCCTGGAGTCGGGTCTGACTCATAGTGACCCTCCCTGACTCATAGTGACCCTCCCTGACACTGTTCCATGCCCTGCACTATGTCAGTGCTTCTCTGCTACTCACAGGGTTTTCAATGGCTAATTTCTTTTTGGGATTGTTTCGGGCATGGACCCTACCACAAACTGTTGTTACTGTGAGGTGGCCACAAGTTGTGTCCAACTCATAGTGACCCTCATGGGTTTTCACTGTCTGATTGCTTTGGGATTGTTTTGGGAATGGGTTGCCACACCCTTCTCCCATTTTTGGGGTGCTGCAGATTGAACCCAGGTCCTCAGAGAGTATAGAGCAGTACTCTACCAACTGAGCTAAATCCCAGCCCTATCACAAATTGGGTAGCTTTGGTGAGAGAAACTTATTCTTTCACCATAATGGAAATAAGAAGTCTAAAATGAAGGTTTTTGCAGGGCCATGTTCCTTCCAGAGGCTCTAGAGGAGATCCTGTTCCTTGTCTCTTCCAGGTTCTGATGGCCCCAGGCATTCCATGGCTTGGAGTCACCTCATTTCAATTTGGTTGCACTGTTTCCTCCTCTAACATGAGTCTTCTGTTATGCATCTGTCTCATAAGGATGCATGTAATTGCATTTAGGGCTTATCTAGTTAATTCAGAGCAGATTCCTCCTCTCAAGACCCTTGACATTGCCATATAAGGTAATAGTCACAAATTCTGAAGATTAGGACATGGACAAATCATTTTGGGGGACACCATTCATCCTCTACAGCCAGCTACATAATGTGCATGGCCCAGTGCAAAACGAAAATGCTGGACTCTATGTTCAAAAGTCAGGAAAATGGTTCCATTAAAGATACTGAAAAGGCTTTTCCACCAGTCTGGATCCAAGATGTCGAAGAACAGATGTCATAGGTCCACTTCCAGAAGGTGGATGTGGATGAGTATGATGACAAGTTCATGGATGAGGAAGACAGCCAGTGGTGTGGCGGGGGAGGTGGACTCCTGCCTGCAACAAGGAAACATGGCAGCTGTTCTCTAGGCAGCTCTGAAAAACCCCCTATCAACACCAAGAGTCAGGTGGTGAAGGATTGGACAGGTAGCATTGTCTGAAAGGTACTCATCTCTTTTAAAGCAAATGATGTTGGAAAGGCCATTCAATATCTGGACAAGAATTGTGTGGATCTCTTAATGAGCATATTTATAAAGGCTTTAAGAGTCTATCTGACAATAGCAGTGCTGTGTATATTATGATGGCATGAAGAGGCACTTGCTGCTGGAGGAGTAGGGTCAATAGTTCATGTCTTGGCTACAAGGAAAATCGTGTAGTCCAGCCAGAATTGGATATCAGAGGTGGCAGTGGGAGTTGCGGGTACAAAGACCAAAATAACCAGATGCCTCTGCTGCCCTTGGATAGCAGCTGTTTCTCTCAGTTTTGCCTTCTCTCTTCCTTTCTCATACCTGTAAAGAATAAAAGTACATGTCAGTTTTCCTTTAATGAAAACTGGGATAATATGGAGGAAATTTTCTTTCAGCAAGAGGGTTTCATTCTCTCATAATCATTTCAAAGGTATGTACAGCAGTCTGTATATAATACAATTTACATTCAGATTTGATTGTGCAATCAAATCCCTTTTGGCTGGTTTTTGTGATGTTTTTTAAAATATTATTTTTAATTAATACTGAGAGAGCTAATCAAAACTTGAGGCCAGTTTCCTAACTCATTGCTAGTCAAGAAATGATCTTTTTTTTTTTTTTTAAATGAGAATCTGTCAGCTATTAGCATTGCCAAACTGGACCATGCTTCCCTTATTTAAGCAAAAAGTGTTTCCAGAGCAGGTGGGGAGTAAATACTGCTACCAATTTCCAACTTTATTTCTGCTTGCCTCCAGATTATGCTATGAGTTTACGTATTCTACTTCCTTTCAACATCCACCCATCTTGCCCTCTCAATTTCTTTGTGGTCAGCCAGGATCCAGAGCAAAGAGTCTTGCTCTATACAAATGTATCTGTAAAATACAAGAGCCTGTCTGGCAGGAACATCAAATTTTTGATCCAATACTATGGCTCTGTTTGGGGAAATGACTCCAAATCAGAAATGATGCAAACACTACGATGTAATTCAGACTCTGAGTAGCCTCTGAATTAAATACTATTTCTATAGAAATACAATATGGGAGCAGCCGACTCCCAAAACAATCAGCCATCAAAAACCCTATGAGGGTCACAATGAGTTGAACAAGACTCAAGGCACCTAACAACAATAGAAATAAAGTAGCTGCCTAAGACATTACGAGGTATATAAACATTTAATATACCACTTATTTAATATTCCCTATAAATGTCTTCAGTGTTCTTCAGGACAGTTAGGATCTCTGAATATTTGATTCAGAGCCATACCAGTACACATTTAATGTTTTCATCTCATTGTTTTTTAAGAAAGAAAATACAGCATGTAAAAAATTGTTTGCTTTGCTGGACAAACCAAATCGGTTTTCAAAAAATGACCAGTGCTTATAAAAAGTTCTTAATATAAAGTAGCTCCAGCACAAGCCATTTGAATGCATATGACCAAGAGGGAAATCAGTCTGTGTTTAGTATTTACATCACATACCAGTTTCATAATCACTGACTTGTGTGAGAACTGGAACAGAAATTCTACAAACTCTTTTCTGTTTCTGATACCTGCTTTTTGTTTTGTTTTGTTTTGTATAAATGATAAACTTCAGAAATAAAATGTCAGTGTTGAATTAAAAAAAGTACTAAAAGGCTTTTTTCTTGCATTGGTGGTCTCTCTATTGAGTTATCATGGTTTGCAAGGGACTATATTAATGGGGGGGTTGCTGTTGAATGTTACTCTAAGAGAAAATTTAAATTAATTGTATGAATTTTGTCATTCCTGTTTATATTGTGTAGTGCCAGTTTTAAATGCAAATATGACAACATTTAACTTGTATAATCATCAAAATTACAAAATGTATATGTGTGTGTGTGTGTGTGTGTACTCTTACCAGAACAGTGAAAATTGTGCACAAAACTAACTCAAGAATTTTTAGTACATTTATGTATGCATACACTAGCTCTATGAATAACAAAGAAACACTAACAATGGTGCCAGGCATGACACAGTGTCTGGTAGTGTTTCATTCTGTTATACATAGATCACTAGGAGTCTGATTCAATTCTACAGCATCTAACAACAACAACAACAACACTGTTTCCAATGCTCTGTCTTTGGCTTACTGATGATTAAGGAGGGAATAAAAGGAAAATAAGTCTGGGTTATGGATAGCAAAGAAACACTGTCAGATATAGTGCCGGAAAATGAGGCCCCCAGGTTGGAAGGCACTCAAAAGACTACTGGGGAAGAGTTGCCTCCTCCAAGTAGAGTCTACCGTGATTACAGAAATGGAGTAAAACCCCAGGGTGCTCAACGTGATGATGTGACATGACTCAAAATGAGGAGAAACAACTGTAAACATCCATTAATAATTGGAACATGGAATGTACGTAGTATGAATCTAGGCAAATTAGAAATTGTTAAAAGAGAAATGGATCGCATAAACATTGACATTCTAGGCATCAGTGAGCTAAAATGGACCGGCATAGGCCATTTTGAGTCAGACAGTCATATGGTCTACTATGCTGG